>JAPCYS010000358.1:0-240650 GCA_028641055.1 Alopecurus myosuroides
GCTCGCGCGCGTGAGGTCCTTGCCACTGCGCTGCACTGTGCGTTGTGATGCTATGCGAGACTGACGGAGGAAGTGGTATCCACGACTGTTAACTGAATTTTTCGACAGAGAGGTTCAGAGAACCTGACGGCACGGAAGGTGATCGCCGGTGTCCTCCGCGGCCGCGCGAGGCCAGGCACGACATAGCAAAGAGGAAGGAGGGGGGGCCTAGGCCGAGACGGGGTGGCTCACCGCAGGCAGGCGTCGCGGCGCCGTGCTGAGATGGCGAGGACGGCGACGACGGCTGTGCGCACCGGGAGGAAATCGTCGACGGCGGGGGGGCTACGTCGCTTCCCGGGCCTGACCGAGGGCACGGAGGCGCAGAGGGCACCCCCCGGTGCCATTCCCGGCCTTGGCTTGCTCCGGTGGTGGCCAGGGCGACGGCGCCATGACCGCCAACCCACGGTCGCTGCAGCTGTTCGGGTGGAGATTCAGAGAAGAAACAGAGAAGGGGGGGTGAAAGGAAAAGGAGGGCGGCGGCAGAGAGAAGGAGTAGGGCTAGGGCGAGCAGAGGGGGAGGGTTTTATGGAGGCTCGAGCTTGTACGACCGGGCATCGGAGGGGGGACCGAGGATCAAGCGGTGGTGGGGCGGTAGTACCACGATGACGACAACGGAGGAAGAAGATCTCCTTGCAGCGAAGGGGTACCGGGCCAGAGAGGGGCGGTTGGGCCTGGTGGGCTGGTTTGCTTGGGGTGGAGAGGAGAAAGAAAACAGGGTGATGGTGGGCTGGCCCTTTTTGGGCTGGCCTGCCTCCCCACAGCTCATATTTTCTTTTGTTGTTTTTATTTTTTTCCCTGTTTGCACATTTTTTTTCTTTTTTGGTAGAAAAGAGAGAGAGAGAGAGAAAGAATAGATTTTTAGGGGTTTTAATTTCTTATGAAATAATGTTATTAATTTTCCAAAACAGTAAGGTCAAAGCAATGTTAACATAACTTCCAAAAAATTTAAAATGCCAATTTGATTTTTTTTTT
Source organism: Alopecurus myosuroides (assembly GCA_028641055.1). Lineage (NCBI taxonomy): Eukaryota > Viridiplantae > Streptophyta > Magnoliopsida > Poales > Poaceae > Alopecurus > Alopecurus myosuroides. Next base: position 1,012 of record JAPCYS010000358.1, read on the forward strand.
AATTTGCTATTTGAATTTCCAATAGTGTTTCATAAGGATTTAAGTTTTGAAATAAACAATTCTTTTATTCAATAAGCTCAACCCATTATGATAACTTATTGAATTTAATTGTTTGCAAGAATTTAATTTTTAAACCCACATTTGAAACATGCCAATCATGGATGAATTTGATTTAAATTTAAATTTGCCACTAGGGTGTTAATAGAAAGGGGTTTTATTATCAGGTATTTTTAATTGATTCAAATTCAAACTATTGGAAACATTTTGAGTGGTTTAGTTGGCAATTTTTAATTGGAAATTTTGGACATGTTAGAAAGTTTAAATTGGTTTGAATTTTTGAGTTGTTTTGAAAAACAGGGTGCAATGCATATGATGCATGTGATGCAAAGCAAAAAGAAAAACAACCCACTTCTAAATGGGAGAAATCCCCCGGGTGTTACATGTGCCTTTCCCGAAAAAGGCCATCGGGGTTCCACCTTTTTCAAACACTGCTGCTGTTCCCCAAGACAATTAGGGAACAGAAGCCGTCCAGGTTCTGCCGCCTGATTTTCTAAGGATCAAACGGCGCATCGCCAAGCTCACTTCCTCCGATCCACCTCTAACCGGCATGGACACGGTCCTTTGCTGGTTAGATAGGCGGATCCAGCCGTTGGCCAATCACAGTGGCCGCCTTCTTTGCGACACACGGGTGCCGCAGACAATGCAGACAAGCAAACTGGTCCGTGAGGGATCTTCGACGGCGCGTGAACCAGTTGGTCGCCTCACGCGACCAATACGAAGCGAGACGGCCTATGTATACGGCCGACAATCCGGCTCCCAAGGTACTTTTTCCGTCATTTGGGTAGAGCTTGACATTATTTCTCGGATTTTTTCGCTTCTAACCCTGATTTTTATTTTCAATAGATTGCTGATCTTCCAGACTCGGAGTTAGCCTCCGAAGCTGAGCTGGATGCATTGCGTACCGCCTCTACAGGTGGGCGCAAGCGCAAGAAGATTCCTTCCTCTCAGGAAGTTATCGACCTTGACGGAATTCCCGTCGCCACCTCCAGGTTAGATCATCCGGGTTATTTTTCTTTTGTCGAAGTTTTTCTTTCGTCTTCGGAGTTTTAATTTTTCCGGGTTTTTTGTTTTCAGCTTGCCTCCCTCCAATCTAAAGCCGAAGAAGCTGAAGAAACACAAAGTTGTGTCCAGCCGAGGCGCTCAACCTTCTCCCTTCATCGCCCCGGACACGCCGTCCACGATGGCGGAAGAGCATGCCGCAGCCCCCACCACCAAACCGCAAGAGCCCAACCAACCCATTGTGTCGAACACGGACACGAGGGAAAGGGCGGCTCCAGAGGTGGGAAAATCTTCTCGGACATTCGACGAGGAGATTCCCACCTTTGACAAGGACTTCAAGATTATCAATGACGGCCTAAGCGCGGCCGGAACTCTTTTTGCGGAATACGCAAAAGGGTTCAATGAAAACTTGGCGGGTTTGCAACGAATGAGCCAGGTATATAACTCTAGCCCCCAAGCATTAAAAAAAATGTATGCTTTTTTGTCTTGATGCTTTATATTCATTCTTTTCCTTGCCATGTTCCAGCAAACCGCTGAAGCCATTAACATGGAAGTTTTCAACAAACTCTCCATCAAGAATAAAGAAGTTAGAAATCTTCTTTCTATTCTTGAGGAAAGAGAGACAGAGCTGGCATCGTCTCAGCTGGCGCTGTCGGAAACAACAGGTAAGGGTTTTTCCTCTGAAGTTTTCGATTCGACTTTTTTGTCTAAGTACTTATTCCGGAAGTTTTCTAAACTCGGAATTTTCCTTGCTTTTCAGCTGCTTTGGCTAAGGCCAAGCAAATAGCTGAAGACGCCGGCAATGCCGAGTTTCTCCGAAAGGAGAATTTGGACCTTCACAAGGATCTTGTGAAGGCTCAAAAAGACCTGGAAGCCAGCAATCTGGCCCTTGGAATTTCTCAATCCAAGGCTTCCGCACAGGCAGAGAAGGACCAGTCCACCATCCGGGACTTGGAGGCTGCTCTGAACCTGCGCCTGGAGGAAGGCTCCGAAATTTACAAAATTGTCGGTAAGTTACTTCTGCATTTATCATTCTTCCCAGTCTTGCTGTGTTTCTCTGCTTTTTTACTTAACCTTCTTGGTTGTTTTTGCTGAAAAACAGGAGATAGCCCAGATCTTTCTCGGATTGATATAATCCGAGCTTTTGGGAAGACCTGGACTTCGATCAGAGCTGCTAGCATGCAGCTGGTCAATAGGTTCATTCCCTCAAGGACTGGGGAGTTCTCGGAAGTTGAAAAACTTCCGGGTGCCATCATGGAGGTGGCGGAGTCCAAGGAATCCACCCTACGCTCCGCTGCACGGGGTGGTGCACGCATGGCACTCGGCCTTATGCGTATGCACTACCCTGGTGCAAAGTCTTGGCGCGTGGCGTCCGGTATCCCTCAAGGATACACGGAAGCTCAGCGGAATACAATCTTTGATGAAATCAAAGGCCATGCCACCAAGATTGCCTCCATGGTGAATATCTCCATCACCTATCCAGAAGAGGAGGTCCCTGCAGCCCCCAAGGATGATAGCAGCGAGGAAGAGTCGGATGCTTGAAGGGCTGCCTTGAACCTGGATAGTGAAAGTAGACAATAGGAGCATTACTGTTCTTTTACAATGTAATTCAAAATGTAATGCTTCTATTTCTTTTGTATGAATGAGAATTCCGCCTTTTGCAATTTTAATTATGAAATTCTTTGCAAGTTTTTCGGATTTTACTATTCCTTTGTCTTCTAAGTTCTCTGGCATATATGTTTTAACTGTCCTTAGTGTTTGAAATGGCTCGATAGCATTGTGAATCGTCATGTCGAGTAACTGGGTATAACCAATCAGTTGAAACTCGGAAACATGGATCATACTAAAGGCATTTTTATTAACTAGCTCCAGTGACCCAACACATAAGCAATCAGAAAATGCTTAGAGAAGCAAGGAATTTTTTTAAATGAAACTTGGGCACGCAGGCAATTCAAGTTTCCTTTAGCCGTTAGCAGGCTGAAAAATCATTCAGTTTCTTAACGCCGAGTACGCAGGCACAATTCGGGTTAACATTGAGTATTTTGTAAGATCATTGGGAAATAGATAAGGTGGAATCATGCTTTGTACTGAAAAAACATGGATACCAGAATTCCGACAACTTTATTTCATGATCTCAAAAGATGTTTACATAGAAATTGAACTAAGTACGGAAGAGACATAACTGCTAGATACTCCAATGCTTTCGCTATCCACTTGACTTTGTCGGATTTCTTCAGCAACTTGTAGAGTGGTAAGGCTTTATCCCCCAGCCGACTAATAAATCTGCTGACGGCAGCGGCGGAACCCGTCAATCTTTGGACATCTTTCACACACGTAGGCTTCGAGATGTTCAAGATGGCTTTGATCTTTTCCGGGTTAACCTCTATTCCTCTGTGAGAAACGATGAAACCCAGAAGTTTTCCTGAGGGAACCCCGAATACGCACTTAGATGGATTTAACTTCATCCTGTATGTGCGCAAGTTTTCGAAAGTTTCTCGTAGATCCTCAAGGAGTGTATATTTTTCCTTGGTTACGACAGCAATATCGTCCACGTAAACATGGACGTTTTTTCCAATCTGACTATGCAAACAACGTTGCATGCAACGCTGGTAGGTTGCACATGCGTTCTTCAGGCCAAATGGCATGGTTACGTAATAGTACGTCCCGTATGGGGTTATGAAAGAAGTCTTAATTTGATCTTCCTTTTTCATGCGTATTTGGTGGTACCCGTAGTATGCATCCAAAAAGCACAAAGGCTCAGAGCCTGCAGTGGAATCTATTATTTGATCGATTCGCGGTAACACGAACCTATCTTTCGGACACAATTTGTTCAAGCCTGTGTAATCTATACACATTCTAAGAGAAGTAGTGTCTTTCTTTGGTACTAATACCGGATTTGCAGACCATTCAGTGTGGATTACTTCCTGGATGAAATCTGCTGCTAAAAGCCAGATAATTTCCTTGCCAATAGCCTTCCGTCTTCTTCCGTCAAATCGACGGAGACCTTGTTTGAAGGGTTTTGATCCTGGAATCACATTGAGTTGGTGCTCAGCAAGTTCCCTGGGTACGCCTGGCATGTCAGCTGGACACCAGGCAAAAATATCCCAGTTCTCACGGAGGAACTTGATGAGCTCGCCTTCCTATTTGTCGGTCATCCCAGTCCCTACGACGATGAACTTTGTCGGATCTTTAGGGTCTAGGATTACCTGCTTTGTATTTTCAGATGCCTTGAAGGTGTCTGTTGGCTTCCGAGTTTCTTTTCCTGCCGGAATTTCTGTCGGCGATACCTCCTTGGCTAATTCCTTCAGTTCTTCCTTTGCTATTACTCTCTGAGCGCAAAGGGCGTTTTTGTTTCTCCAACTCGTTTGCCAACTTGAAGTCACCAGCTATGGTGATTACTCCTCCTTTGGGTCCTGGCATCTTCCGCTTGTTATAAATATAACAGGATCTTGCCATGAATTTGGCGAAAGCTGGACGTCCGAGTATTGCGTGATACACGCTTTTGAACGGCACTACTTCGAAGGATACTTTTTCCTGCCGGAAGTGATCTTTATCTCCGAAGGTGACATCTAGGGAAATTTCTCCTAGGGATCGTGCTTGTCTGCCAGGAACAATGCCATGGAAGCGTATGTTGCTGTAATTGAGCTGGGACTCGGAAATCTTCAGATGCTTCAGTGTATCCAGGTACATTATGTTAATGCTGGATCCTCCATCCATCAGCACTCTTCTTAGCCTAGTGTTCTGGACAATAGGGCTTACGACAAGAGCTTGTGTGCCGGGTTCAGGGATATTCCCGGGATGATCAGACTGATCCCAGGTAATTGGTGTGTTGGAATACTTCAAGAATTTTGGGGTTGCCGGGACAACCGCGTTTATTTCTCGAAGTGTTGTTTTGGCCACCTTTGCTGACGGAGTTGCTAGGAATGTTAGCATTGCTTCTCCATCAACTCTCGGAAATTTGGGTTCGCCCTTTCGCTGTTGTTCCTGGATTTTTTCATCAGTGTCCGATTCACTGTCTTCTTTTTCAGCTTCTGGCTTTTGTTTGGTGGGTTTCCTTTTGGAACCCTTCCCCTTATTTCCGGATCCTGCAGTGCCTTTCATGTGCTTATTCAGCCGGCATTGCGCGTTTGTATGGGTGGGTTTCCCAAATTGTGAATGGTGGACACAGGGTTCTGACTTAATCCTCTCCCACTCCTCTAGAGTGTAGTTGATTGGATCTGTACTGCGTCCTTTCCACTTAGTCCCCTTTTCACTTCCAAAGGCTATGTTGACCTCTTGGGTTTTGTCGTTGTTTCTGGAGTTCCTTTTTTGTCAGAACGAGGAGTTTTCTTAGCAAGTATCAGTGATTCGATATTGCCCCCTCTTGCTCTGATGTCGTCTTCGGCTGCAGCATGCTCGTTGGCGGTTGTAAGCATATATCCGAGATCTTTGTGCTGTTTGGAACCAACCATGAACGGTACAAGTCCGGGTTTTAGGCCACTGACGAAAGCATGCATTGCTTGTACGTCAGTTACTCCAGAACAACTATTCTTCATTGCCGTCCATCTGGAGATGAAATCCACGTATGGTTCATCCTCGAATTGAGTGCAACGGTTCAGCTGGTTGATGCTATTCGGGCGTTTGTACGTTCCCTGGAAATGCTGAGTAAATACTCTAGCCATATCATCCCAGCTGTCAACAGTTCTTGATGGTAATCCATTGATCCAATCTCTGGCTCCATCCAGTAACATTAGGGGAAGAAACTTGACAACTTCCAGGTCTGTCCCATTGTTGATCTGGACGGTTGTATAGTAGTCTGAGAGCCAGGTGTCCGGGTTTGTGCTGCCGGTATATTTTTGGTACGTTGGACCAACTTTGGCGAAGCCAGAATGCAGGGTTATCCTTCGGATCATGTCAGTGAAACACTTAGGACCAAAGTATAGATCATCCTTTCCGCTCTATCAATGTGTGCGGAATATCTTCCAGCTGAATGGACAGAAGGGGATCTACTCCTTTCTTTTCCATTGTTGCGCGGACGCGCTTTTCCGGGATTGTATCTATCTCTTCCATGATCACGCCCTTTTGGATTAGGTGGATTCCTGCTCCTGTGCCTTTCTTTATCCTTAGGAGGTGTCCGGGATCTCTCACGTCTGTGAGTATATCGTATCTTCCGGCTTTCTCAGCTGGGTTTCTCGAGGTGGCATTGTTTTGCCGTCATTCCGGTATTTTTCTTCCCGATCGTGGGGTTTGAGTCCACCTTTCGGGGGATGGGATCCGGTTCGGGACGCTTCATCCCTATTATCGGGGTTTTTCTTGTCTTTTCTCGGATCCTCTTTTTTATCCTTTGAATTGTCTGAATCTCCAGGTTCCTCTGGTCCGGGTGCTCCAGCAGCGCAAGTAGTTGTTTTGCATAGGGCGGAGTTATCCTGCAGTCTTCCTGATCGTTCTTGGGCCCGCTGTTGTTGTTGCAATGCTTTTCCTAGGAAAGCATACACCCCCTGGAGCTTTTCACCATTAGAGTACAAGTCATTGTTGAGGATGGCGAACGCTGCTTCCGCGTTTTCTGCTGCGGTTTTGTATATTGGTTCGCCTCTGGCGTCTTTGCCGTTTACCTGCTTTTGCCAAGATGGGTTGTGAAACCTTTCTTTTGGCGGCAGTACTTCCGGTCTTACGATTCCGGGTAACCTTGTAGGTTTAATGCCAGATCTATTCTTTCTCTCGTACTCCTCAATTTCTTCCTTCATGAGCTTAATGTCATCCTGGGTTTTTTGGAGGTGTTCGCGAGTTCTGAGTAGATGTTGTTGTTGCCGTTGGAAGGCTCGTCTCCTGGCTTCCAGGATCTCAGGGGGTTCGTTTACTCCCACTGGCGTTTGCAACAGCTGCTGTTCTTCCTGTTCCGTCATTGGCGGAGCAAGGATTTCTTTGATTTTCCTCTCCGCAGTCTTTGTTCCGCTAGCATCTCCTACTTCTAGGTTTTCATCAGCTAGATCAGCTGATTTTTTCTTCCGGATTTTGTATTGGAGTTTCTTAGCACACGGTGCTTTTTCTTGGAAGAGGGAGGTTTTTTGACAGGCTCATCTTCTGTCAATTCCTTTACATTAGGAAATATCGGAGAAGTTCTCCGTCTTCTCTCTCTTCCTCTGGCGGAGGGGTTTTAGGCTTTCCTGGGTGCCGGCGTCCGTGGTATCAGCCGGTTTTTGCCATTAGCACTTCATGGAATCCTTCTTGAAAAGATTTAACTTTCCTTTCGAAGGCGTCCGCGTCTTCGTCTTCGGAATCAAAATCATCTGATCCGGTTTCTGATTCTAATCTCGCCTCAATGGCGGCTAGTACAGAGTCAGCTTCCGAGTTCATCGTCATGTTGACAGATGTCGGATCTTCCGCCTGTATGACGGGTGTCGGATCTTCCGTCTCTGTGACGGGTGTGTTTTTGTCTGCCTCTTGCACGGGATTTCCGTCATCCGTGTTTTCGGCGACTTCGGATTGCACCATGCCGATAAAGTGTGTATCACTTTTTTGTCGGCGATCGGAGCAGAATCCAGTATCATAGTCATCTTCGACTGGGTATAGGGCGGGTGGGAAATATTTTCTTCCACCGCAAAACCCCATTGCTTCTGCAGTTAGTCCGATAAAGATGTTAGCAGATCCGATCGGTAACACGCAGACACTTACCAGGTGGTTTTGCGCCGGTATGTAGGATCCGTTGTCGAGGAAGCGTCCGACATCGTCGTTGAACTCCAAGCTTCCGACAGTGATTGATCTTCCGATTCCACCGAGTATCCCAGATCGGAACTTCACGCCTGACGTCGTTTGCCCCACGGTGGGCGCCAACTGTCGAGACATTGTAGTAGTTTTCATAGACGGGGGTGCCATGAGACTACGGTAGATACGTGGGGTAACGGGATCGCGTGGTGGATAGTGAACACAGGATTTACCCAGGTTCGGTACGTCGCGACAGTACGACGTGCCTACTCCTGCACTTCTCACTAATCAGGACTAAAGCCTGGATATAGAATTACAATGTGAGGTTTCGATCTAGCTATTCGCAGAGGATCAACTTCTCGGCGAGTTAGCCTATAGCTTCTTCTCTGTTATCCGTTATTAAACTTGTCTCCCGTCCGGCTTTATATAATAGCCGGATTAGGGGTCACAGAATAGGAAACCTAGAAGACTATGGTAACTATAACTTGGAAAGTAAGAAACCCGTCTTCTCCTCCAAGCCAGATCACGTGGGCCGCGATCCGGGTCCTTCTAGAATCCGGCTTCTGTGCGTCGAGTTACTGGGCCGCCCAGTGGACCTTAGCCCACTACCACTTGGGCCACCCTGGCAATCCGGCACTTTGACTACCATCTGATATACCCCTATTTGGTATATATCCGACAGTAGATGTAGTCTTTGTGGGTGTAGTCATGAGTGTGCTTGGAGACAAATTGGTTGATGCACTAGAAGAAAAGCCGGACTTTATCACCGCCAAAATTCGTGGTATAAAATCATTTTTTTGTGGTTAAACACTTTCGTCCACGGTTGGGGTACAGTGGCGCAAACTTCGTGGTTGAGTATTCAACCGCGAACAGTCCCATTTGTGGTCGATGGTGCGTAACAACCATGCACAAAACTGTCGTGGCAAATGCCATATACTGGAGACCTCGAACGGAAAATGTCAACCCTTTTGTCGCGGTTATAAACCGTGGTAGATGGCATGTCTAGCTAAGGCATGTTATAGTTAAATGGGTCGGTCTATTAATTAAAGTGGGCCGATGGTATGCATCAGGTGGGCTGGCTTGCTACCGTAAGTGGGCTGACCGGTTACTATTTAAGGGGATGTCCTACTATAGTATGAGGGTCGTCCTGCTAAAACTAAGTGTGTGCCGGTCCATTAATGTTGAGTGTCTTGCCTTCCACACTACATGGACCAGCCCGTTGAATGTTAGTGGGTCGGCCTGTTAAGCATGACGGGTTAACATGCTTCCGTGCAGTGGGCTAGTGTTGGGAATATACCCTAGAGTCAATCATGTATGATGTAAAGTTATTAAGTCGTCCCTGTTTTGAACATTTGATATATGTCATTAAATATGTGATTCGATTGTGGAACTATGTATTCATGTTGTTCATGCTAAATTGTCCTTGGTCATTAAGGTTGTACTGGACACACACCCTAGACTAATGTGAGTGTTGGCTGATGACTCGGTTCCACTTGTCATGGGCATGGTGATGCAATTCCAACGTTCACAGACTTGGCTAAAGAGTTTAGCAAGTCAGACTGACCAATATTGAGATGCAACGAGTAAGTCGGCATTTTCATGTCTCAACCAATGTAATCCTTGAACCCGAGGTTGTCGCACAATCTGAGTTGTGGATCACTGACTTAGATTATGTCAAACGTTGTTCCATGACAAGGCAGTTATAAAGGCAGAGTTCGGGTCGAATGAGAAGCAAGTTGCGTGATGTGAATAATCAAGATGAGATTTTGCCCCTCCAACTAGGGAGATATTCTCTGGACCCTCTCGAGTGATGTGATTCCGGAAGCATGGTCATGCGCGACTCAGTTAAGTGTTAACCGGGTCTATTGACTAAGTGTTAGTCAATATTGAGATACAACGAGTAAGTCGTCATTTACATGTCGCAATCAATGTAATCCTTGAACCTGAGGTTGTCGCACAATCCGAGTTGTGCATCACCGACTTAGCTTCTGTCAAACACTGTTCCATTACAAGGCAGTTATAAAGGCAGAGTTCGGGTCGATTGAGAAGCAAGTTGCGTGATGTGAATAATCAAGATGAGATTTTGCCCCTCCAACTAGGGAGATATTCTCTGGACCCTCTCGAGTGATGTGATTCCGAAAGCATGGCCATGCGCGACTCAGTTAAGTGTTAACCGGGTCTATTGACTAAGTGTTAGTCCAATGAATCATATATCACGGACCGAGAAGAGAGTTGAGCTATTTAAGGGATGACGATAATTCGTCTATAGTTCGACAAGGTATATCGTGAGGCAAAAGGGACTCAGACGAAAGTCATGTTGCAAGGTATGTCGTCATGACTCTATGGCACTTGGGAGTTGGCACATTCTGCTAGGAGCCTCTACCGATTGATCGATTGTGTGTCGGACTCCAACCGTGTCCAAATCGCCATGAGCCTGCAGGGTCACACACTTAAGAGCGGGAGCAAGTATATTGGTCGGGTTGGACCCGAACCGGAAATGGACTAGATTAGTGAGTTGGACTCACAGAGGGAATGTGCCACAAGCGTTGTGAAGCTCACTCCCACTCGCTATATAAAGAGGGGCGTAGGTTTCCCAACGGGCACAAGTTTCCACTCCCATGCGTTGGGAACCCTAGCCCCACTCAGTCCAGCCGCCGCACCGGACCTAGCAGTCCGCCGTCGGAGCTCCTCCTCGTACGTGTGGATACCGGCAGAGGTGTTGTACGATCAGCACTTCGACGATCGCAGGATTGGATCGGCTGGATCAGATCGTGGGACTACACTGCATCGACGTGCTTCATCGATAATCCGCACCTGTGCGTCTAGTGGTAATCCTCGTGGCCTTCTACCTCGGCTAGATCTTGGAAGTACCGCGTAGAAAAGTTTTTATTTTTCTCTACGCGTTCCAACAGTGGTATCAGAGCGGTAGCTTCTGGTTTTAGTCCCGTGATCTGCACATATGTGATATGTGGTTAGCGTTAGATTGGATCTAATTGTTGCTTTGGTGGTCGTTCTGTGAGATAGATCGGTTTTGTACAAGGTTGATTGGATCAATCGTACTCGGGGGTTAATGGATGATCTGGTTTCCGTGATCATACTGCTAAGGTCGTGGAACAACTTACCTCTACCGGCCGATTTCCGCCATCGGGGTATACCGTGACACATAAATCCAGTTGCGGTGATCGAAGATTAAAAAGTTTGGTCGGATCGGACTACGGATCAGATTTGGGTAAAACTGTTTTATCCGATGAAGAAATTCATGTTCGGAATGCAGATGAGATATGCGTTGTCCAAAATCGTCGGGGCCGCCGGCTTCGCCTAGCCATAGCGCCTTAGATGTCCTTACGAGTTTCACAATGCTGGTAGATATCGTTTCTATGCATAACTTGTTTTTGCAGGATGTTGTGAATAGTATGGCTTATATGCATATGATGTGTGTAATCCTTACGTGATCTTCGTATCATGTTTTTGTCAGCCGACTGGAGCCTAGGTGCTGTCATTTTATTGTATAACGGCCTAAGTGTCGGATTCTCTATGTAATTTTTCATTTACTAGCTAGTGTAGCTTTTTGGAGAACCCGGATGACATGCAAGTCGATGTACAAGTCGGCTACATGGAGTAAGATGGCACGTGACAATAGTTGGCACGAGTCGACTTACAAGCTTTGTGGATATGGAGATCACCATGAAGAGAGTCATACCATTTCACATTATAATTGATTTATTTGTGTTATTGTTATATCTATTTTTACCTCTATTTAGATTGTTGGTAGATTTTAATCCCTCAAAGAAGGTCTAGTCGGTCCCTCCGCCAGTGCTGCACCATCACAATTCGGACATTCTTGGTAGTGGGCTCATAAAATTGAGGTGCTACCAATTCTTTCCGATTAGGGGGGTTTGAGTCGGACTCTTACAACGGAAGCACTTGGTAAGCTAGACGAGTCCATCATAACAGTTATGGGGCTCGGGGCGAGGTAGGTTGGGAGCCGGGGCATGTGATGCCACCCGACTAATAGGAGTCGTATTAGATACGATTGGCAAGGTGTTGCTTACCTAGATCACTTGACGGCTAGCGGTGATGCTAAAGCTCACTAGTCGGCTTGCTTATTTAGAATCTTGAATCACTTAGCAACCATCGGAGGGGTCTTGGTTCTAGTGGGAGCATAAGTATAACAGCGTTTAATATGTCTGATCTTTTATGAATACATGTCTTAAGTGTTTTGCATATTTTCTGTTGTAGATCAATGGCACCTAACAACCTTCCTCAGTTGTCCACTTTTGCGTTTAGGTCAATCCTAGAGAAAGATAAGCTTAATGGAACTAATTTCACCAACTGGTACCGTAATCTGAGGATATTCCTCAAGCATGACAAGAAAGACCATATTCTAGACACTCCACTTCCAGATGAGCCTGATGATGATGCGACCATCGTTTTCATGAATGCCTACCGTAAGACTAGAGATGAGTCTACGGAAATTAGCTGTCTTATGCTTGCGCACATGGAACTGGACTTGCAGCAGAAGTTTAAGAATGTTGAGGCCTACGATATGATCGAAAACCTCAAAAGTATGTTCCAGGCTCAGGCAAAGACCAAGAGGTATCAAGTCTCTCAAGCTTTGTTGGGCTATAAGCTTAAAGACGGCGATCCACTGAGTTTGCATGTAATCAAGATGACTGTTTATGTGCAGTCTCTGGATAGGCCAGGTTTCCCAATTAACGAAGAGTTCGCTACTGATATAATTCTGAACTCTCTTCCTAGTGCGTATGGTACATTCATTTCGAACTACCACATGCATGGTATGGATAAGAATCTCACTGAATTACATGGAATGCTCAAGACGGCAGAGGCTGATATCAAGAAAGGCATCGGTCAAGTGTTGATGGTGCAGAATAAGGCTAAGTTCAAGAAGAGTTCTTGGACCAAGAAGAAGAAGGACAAGTTAGGAGGCGATGCCCACGGCCCTATCCAGAGCGCTTCCTCAAGGACTAAGCCATCTCCTGCTTCTATTGCAAGCAGTATGGCCACTGGAAGAGGAACTGCACAAATATTTGGCCGACAAAGCCTAGAGTGGAGGTGTGACTTCCAACTTAGGTACACTTGTATGCAATGTTATAGACATTTATCTTGCTGATGCACCTAACAGTTCTTGGGTATATGATACCGGATCAGTAGTTCACATATGCAACTCGTTGTAGTGACTGTTAAGAACTAGGAGAGTGGCGAGAGGAGAGGTTGATATTCGGTCCGGCAACAAGGCGAGAGTCACTGCGTTGGAAGTCGGCACGATGCAACTTCATTTACCTTCAGGATTCTTAATGGAGCTGAATAATTGTTTATGTTCCAGTACTTAGTCGAAACATTATTTCCGCCTCATGTTTGATGAGACAAGGTTATAGGTCGAATATTAAAAATAATGGTTGTTCTTTATATTTGAAAGATATGTTTCATGGATTTGCACCCGTTCAGGACGGGTTATTTATTTTGAATCTTGATAGTGAATCGGTCTATAACATAAATGTGAAAAGGTTGAAACCAAATGATCTAAATATGACTTATTTTTGGCACTGTCGGCTTGGTCATATAAGTTGGAAGCGCATGGAGAAACTTCATGATGATGGACTTCTAACTTTGTTCGACTTAGAGTCGTTCGAGACATGCGAATCATGTCTACTCGGCAAAATGACCAAGACACCTTTTGCAAGGAGTTGTGAGAGGGCGTCCGACTTGTTGGAACTAATACATAGTGATGTATGTGGTCCAATGAGCACGACAGCCAGATGTGGTTATGAGTACTTCATTGCCTTCACTGATGATTTGAGTATGTATGGATATATCTATTTAATGAAACACAAGTCGGAAGCCTTTGATAAATTCAAGGAATTTCAGAGTGAGGTACAAAATCAACTCGGCAAGAAAATAAAGTTTCTATGGTCGGACCGTGGAGGCAAGTACATGAGCCATGAGTTTGATGACCATCTAAAGAGTTGTGGAATAGTTCCTCAACTCACTCCTGCGGGTATGCCGCAGAGGAACGGTGTATCGGAACAGAGAAATCGGACCTTGTTGGACATGGTACGATCAATGATGAGTCGGACAGATCTACCTTTATCATTTTGGGGTTATTGTCTAGAAACTGCAGCGTTCACACTAAACAGAGTACCAGCAAAGTCAGTAGAGAAGACACCGCATGAGATGTGGACTGGCAAAAGGCCAAATTTGTCTTTTCTTAAGATTTGGGGTTGTGAAGCATTTGTCAAGCGACTTCGGTCGGACAAGCTCACGTCCAAGTCGGATAAGTGTATTTTCATGGGGTATCGGAGGGAAACCTTGGGGTACTACTTCTACAGCCGAGAAGAGGGCAAAGTGTTTGTCGCTCAGAACGGTGTCTTCCTTGAGAAAGAGTTTACCAATCGGAGAGTCAGTGGGAGAACAACACAACTCAAAGAAATTCGAGAGGAACCGGCTAGGGGCGAGTCGGCAAGGGCCTTGGAGGCTGAGTGTAACACCTGGGGTGTTACCCTAATAGGAAATTGTTTGTTACTTGTGCTTGCATCATATGCATCACATGAGCATTGCATTCTGTTTTTCAAAACAAATCAAAATTCAAAACAATTTAAACTTTCACCCCCTGCTCAAAATTTCCAATTTCAAAATTTCAAACTAAACCACTCAATTGTTTTTCCACTGGTTGAATTGGTTCTAATCAAATTGCTTGGTAATAAAATTTTCCCTGTTATCAAAACCCTAATGGCAAATTGAATTTCAAATAAAATCATAGTTGTTATGGTCCAAAATTGAGGTTTAAAAATTAAATTCTTGCAAAACAATTTTTTTCAATAATGTTTGCATAAGGGTTTGAACATATTAAATGGAATTTGCCTATTTCCAAAATTTCCCAAATCAAACATTGTTTGAATTTCACCTAAAACCTCTAAACCAAATTAAATATTCAAAATTGTGAAACAATGTGAACTCTTGCTTTAATTGTTTTGGAAAATTAACACAAAATAATTTATAAAAGAAATTTCCCCAAATTCTATCCCTATCTCTCTCTCATCATTTACCAACAAAAATATACAAAAAAAAACAATGAGAAAGGAGAGGGGAGCTGAGAGAACAGCCCAACTTTTTCTTCCCTCAGCCCACCTAGTCACCACTCAAGCCCAACTTCCTTGGCCCGTTACCCCTTCGACCTGGGCGTCTTCCACCTCCTGCTGTCGTCACCTTCAGTACGAACAGCCTCACCACCCTCTGATCCTCGTCCCCCTCCTCCGATTTGCAGCCGTACAACTCCCCTCTCTCCATAAAAACCTAGCCTGCCCTCTGCCTTCCCTAGACCCACACTAGTTCCCTTCCCCTGCGCCTGCGCCGCCAAGTCCTTCTCCCTCCTGCTTTCCCTGTCTTTTGAACCCGGAACCCATTGAACCACCGTAGACCCCCACCTCCTCCCTCAGCTCCGATCGCCCTGGCCACCTCGAGGAGCCTCCGAGAGGAAAATGGAGCCGCGGCACCCTCCTGCGTCTCCCCGTGCCCACGCCTTCTGCTGGGATGGACCACGTCGGCCGCGCCGTCGCCGGCAACGTCCGTCCGTTTCTGCTACCTGTCGACGACCAGCAGGTGAGCGATCTGTTCCTCTCCTCCTCCCTCGCCTTTTCTGCTGTGCTGCACACGCCAAGCACCGCGCACACGCCACCCACATCCACGCACACACCAACGCACTCGCCAGCACCCGCCCTAGTCCACACCGAGACCCCCGTCGATCGCTCCTGTAAATCGCAGAACAATTCCATCGTCAGTTTCGTCAGTCAGATAAACTGACGGGAATCACACCTCAACTGGTCACCTGCACTGAACCAGTCACGAAACGCTTCACAGCCCAGTTGGTCCAGTTCCCCTCGCGCGCGGTGCAGATCCTGGGATCGAATCCCAGGGGCGCAACCCCTTTTTCCTAATTTCCCATCGCACGCGCATGGACCCACCCGTCAGCTTCCCTGGAGGCCACATCACCCTCTAACCCGCGCCACGCTGGCCTTAGGCCCACGGGGCAGTGACTGTGGTTAGCCCACAGCTTAGTAGCAAACGTGTCCACTTTTTCTATTTTGTTTTTCCTAATTACTTTTAAATAACAGAACTAAACATTAAACTTTAAACCTTAATAACTTTTAATCAAAAATTCCAATAAATAAAAGTTGTATATGTTTTCTGATCCAAATCAAATAATCTTTCCAATTATTCCATTGGTGTACTGTTTTGGAATTCCCAGATGCATTAAAATTCAAATTTGAATAATTCAAATGCAATTTCTTAAATTCCATAACTAATTCATTCTTAATCCAATAAATGCAAATAAAATATGTTTTCCATGCTATTTCAAATACCCTTTTCAAATATAAATTTTGTTTCATGGTTTGAATAATTTAAATTGCCTAACTAATTTAATACTTGTTTAATTCTTTTAAATTTGATAAAATCATAACTGCTCAAACTAAAATAATTTTGAACATGCAAAATATGTTTTCAAACCATCAAAGTGTGAACTTTCAAATATGAATTTGAATTTATGTTTTGAACAAATAAAAATTCAATTAAATTCAAACTTGTTTTAAATTCATTTAAAACTTGTTTAATATTGTTTAATTCATAACTAAATTATCCTAATTCCAATTTCAATATTTGAAACATGTAATCCAACAAAAATTTGATGTTCTTTTCAAATATAAATTTTGTTATTTGTTTTGAACACTTTAACTTGATGAAAACAACAATTGCTTGTGTGACATGTTTAAGTAACCAAACTTTCCAAACTTAACAAATATTTTCCCCCACTTGTTAAATTCCTTTTCACTTGCATCTATTATTGTTATTCATTGTTATTTTGTTGTTTTCCTCATCCATGCCTCATGCTAATCCACCTTCACCTGTTGATTAGTTGGAAAACAATTGTTTCAACCATAATTCATGGGCTGTTCATATGCAACTCAAATTGCATATGGGTCCATTTAAATTTGTTTATCTTGTCAACTAGTTTACCTTTGATGCATCTTTAAACCTGTCATGCATCCATATCTTGATCATGCTGGATCTTTTGCCGTAGTAGTAATTGTTGCATCCGGTGTTTGTTCGAGGTTCGTTGCTTCTTCCCGATAGGACGTTGAGATGATGTGAGCAACGACAAGTTCTGCTACCTTGCGGGATCTCAGGCAAGTATACTCACTTGCTGCCATATGGCTGCCTCTCATCACTTGTTACCGATTCTTTCTGCTAGCCTTAGTAGTAGTTGTTTCTGTTACGAACCCATCACATGAATCCCTTAACCTTGATATTGCCTCACCTCCATACCTATAACCATTGTTTGTTGCCCGTGTCTTACTATCTTGCTTAGGGTTGTTTGCTCGAGTCTGTTACCCGTTACTTTCTGTTACTATTTCTATTACGTTCTGGGGGCTCGATGTTTAATCAATCAATCATGCTACTGTTATTGTTTAATAATAAATTTGATGATAAGGCACCGGCAGGAGGCCCTTTGTTGTTTTGAGGCCTGCTAGTGTCGACCCTAATAGGAAAAGGGTCTTGTCTACTGATCCATGATGAGCGCACTACCCGCATGTGGGAAGCGAGTATGGGCGCCCCCTCAATTTGACTCGATTCGCATCTCGTCCAAATCGCCTCATTTAGTTCGGGCTTTCCATTTGCTGCATGCATGATCTTGCGAGCCCTTGGATCCCGGGTGGAACTTTCGTAGTCGGCATATAGGGGGACACGGTCTTAGAGTGCTATGAGGGTCCCTTTTCTCGGGGCTCGATTAGCCGTGCGCCCAAGGTTCTTTGGGCTTGATGCGAAGAAGAGTTGAGTTGTAGAGTACCCCGCTTGGTGGAAGTGCATTTCCATCTGGCGGGTTATTCTTGCCTGTACGGCTAAATTGGTGCAACCCTGCAGGGATAATCTTCTCGAGAAGCCGTGTTTTCCGCGGTTATGGATTACTTGGTGAAAGTACTGGCTAACAAGTACTCAGGACAACTTAAACATAATGATCAACCATGATACACCCAATGATTAACAACTTGACTAGTAACAGTTTATTCACACAATAACTTGTTTCACCTCTAATACAACTGTGTGAGTTATCCTCGGATTGCTTCTTCGGATAAGGGCGAGATCCAGGATGGGTTTGTTTGAAGTTATCTTTCAGTTGGTTACAATACTCGATCTTATCTCCTTTCTGTTAGCCGGAAGTTGTAGTATCTCTCTGTAGTTGGTTAGTGCAGCCTGTTGTCGCTTATTTGTCATAACCCCCTTCCTTTCCGTTGATCCTAAAGTATTTGTATCTTGTGATGACTGGCTACGCCGGTAACTTGTGAGTATGGTTTATACACTTGCCAGTACTTAACCGTACTGACCCACGAATCTTTTTCGTGGCTGCATATTCAACATTGCAGTCAACAGGTTTGAAGTCTGACGACGTTAGCTTGGGAATCCCTCCGGCTTGGCCTGGGCAGGGATTGGACGCCTTCGGTTATCTTCAGGAATCTTAGTCCAATCTGGATCTTGTCCGTAGCCGGACGTTTGTTTCTTCCGCTGTTATTTGGATCTTTGTATTGTATCAGTTGTAACCCTGGCTCGTTTGAGTCATCTTGTAGCTATCTGTTTCTGTTGTAATTGTGGATTATTCGTGAACTATTGTAATGTTATCACAAGTGGCAACCTGGAATTGGTTATTATGTGGATTTTGGCAGGAATGCTGAAATCTGCATAGTGCCCGATCTCGGGGCGTCACAAAATGGTATCAGAGCCTTGGGTCCGATTCCCGAGATTGTTTCGATACGAATGGTTATCGAAGCAACGGGTCCGCAAAGCCTGTAGGATAACCTCGCTAACGGTCGTTGTTTCTAGGATGTCAAAAACTATTTCTGCTAAACTATTTTGGAAAACATCTCAATAGGATTCTGGATTTCTCCTTATCCCTATTCTATTTCCCCTCCCATCTTATTTGTTTTGGAGTCTACTCTCGTACTCAATCTTTCAAAGTGTTAGGATCCTACGTGGGTGGACGTTTTCTAAGCCTTTAACCCAATAGGTTCGATCATCGGAAGATTCCTGGTGGAAGAACATCGTCGTCACTCCGAGCAAGAATCCCTTGTTAGTGGTGTCGGGGAGATCAACTGGAAGCATCGATAGTCGAACTTCTTTCCCCTCCCGGGTTAGCAGGTGGATTGCGAGGGCGCAATCCCTTGTTAGTGGTGTCGTCTGTAACACCTGGGGTGTTACCCTAATAGGAAATTGTTTGTTACTTGTGCTTGCATCATATGCATCACATGAGCATTGCATTCTGTTTTCAAAACAAATCAAATTCAAAACAATTTAAACTTTCACCCCCTGCTCAAAATTTCCAATTTCAAAATTTCAAACTAAACCACTCAATTGTTTTTCCACTGGTTGTTGGTTCTAATCAAATTGCTTGGTAATAAAATTTTCCCTGTTATCAAAACCCTAATGGCAAATTGAATTTCAAATAAAATCATAGTTGTTATGGTCCAAAATTGAGGTTTAAAAATTAAATTCTTGCAAAACAATTTTTTTTCAATAATGTTTGCATAAGGGTTTGAACTTATTAAATGGAATTTGCCTATTTCCAAAATTTCCCAAATCAAACATTGTTTGAATTTCACCTAAAACCTCTAAACCAAATTAAATATTCAAAATTGTGAAACAATGTGAACTCTTGCTTTAATTGTTTTGGAAAATTAACACAAAATAATTTATAAAAGAAATTTCCCCAAATTCTATCCCTATCTCTCTCTCATCATTTACCAACAAAAATATTACAAAAAAAAACAATGAGAAAGGAGAGGGGTGAGCTGAGAGAACAACCCAACTTTTTCTTCCCTCAGCCCACCTAGTCACCACTCAAGCCCAACTTCCTTTGGCCCGTTACCCCTTCGACCTGGGCGTCTTCCACCTCCTGCTGTCGTCACCTTCAGTACGAACAGCCTCACCACCCTCTGATCCTCGTCCCCCTCCTCCGATTTGCAGCCGTACAACTCCCCTCTCTCCATAAAAACCTAGCCTGCCCTCTGCCTGCCCTAGACCCACACTAGTTCCCTTCCCCTGCGCCTGCGCCGCCAAGTCCTTCTCCCTCCCTGCTTCCCTGTCTTTTCTGAACCCGGAACCCACTGAACCACCGTAGACCCCCACCTCCTCCCTCAGCTCCGATCGCCCTGGCCACCTCGAGGAGCCTCCGAGGAGGAAAATGGAGCCGCGGCACCCTCCTGCGTCTCCCCGTGCCCACGCCTTCTGCTGGGATGGACCACGTCGGCCGCGCCGTCGCCGGCAACGTCCGTCCGTTTCTGCTACCTGTCGACGACCAGCAGGTGAGCGATCTGTTCCTCTCCTCCTCCCTCGCCTTTTCTCCTGTGCTGCACACGCCAAGCACCGCGCACACGCCACCCACATCCACGCACACACCAACGCACTCGCCAGCACCCGCCCGTAGTCCACACCGGAGACCCCCGTCGATCGCTCCTGTAAATCGCAGAACAATTCCATCGTCAGTTTCGTCAGTCAGATAAACTGACGGGAATCACACCTCAACTGGTCACCTGCACTGAACCAGTCACGAAACGCTTCACATCCCAGTTGGTCCAGTTCCCCTCGCGCGCGGTGCAGATCCTGGGATCGAATCCCAGGGGCGCAACCCCTTTTTCCTAATTTCCCATCGCACGCGCATGGACCCACCCGTCAGCTTCCCTGGAGGCCACATCACCCTCTAACCCGCGCCACACTGGCCTTAGGCCCACGGGGCAGTGACTGTGGTTAGCCCACAGCTTAGTAGCAAACGTTTCCACCTTTTCTGTTTTGTTTTTCCTAATTCCTTTTAAATAACAGAACTAAACATTAAACTTTAAACCTTAATAACTTTTAATCAAAAATTCCAATAAATAAAAGTTGTATATGTTTTCTGATCCAAATCAAATAATCTTTCCAATTATTCCATTGGTGTACTGTTTTGGAATTCCCAGATGCATTTAAAATTCAAATTTGAATAATTCAAATGCAATTTCTTAAATTCCATAACTAATTCATTCTTAATCCAATAAATGCAAATAAAATATGTTTTCCATGCTATTTCAAATACCCTTTTCAAATATAAATTTTGTTTCATGGTTTGAATAATTTAAATTGCCTAACTAATTTAATACTTGTTTAATTCATTTAAATTTGATAAAATCATAACTTGCTCAAACTAAAATAATTTTGAACATGCAAAATATGTTTTCAAACCATCAAAGTGTGAACTTTTCAAATATGAATTTGAATTTATGTTTTGAACAAATAAAAATTCAATTAAATTCAAACTTGTTTTAAATTCATTTAAAACTTGTTTAATATTGTTTAATTCATAACTAAATTATCCTAATTCCAATTTCAATATTTGAAACATGTAATCCAACAAAAATTTGATGTTCTTTTCAAATATAAATTTTGTTATTTGTTTTGAACACTTTAACTTGATGAAAACAACAATTGCTTGTGTGACATGTTTAAGTAACCAAACTTTCCAAAATTAACAAATATTTTCCCCCACTTGTTAAATTCCTTTTCACTTGCATCTATTATTGTTATTCATTGTTATTTTGTTGTTTTCCTCATCCATGCCTCATGCTAATCCACCTTCACCTGTTGATTAGTTGGAAAACAATTGTTTCAACCATAATTCATGGGCTGTTCATATGCAACTCAAATTGCATATGGGTCCATTTAAATTTGTTTATCTTGTCAACTAGTTTACCTTTGATGCATCTTTAAACCTGTCATGCATCCATATCTTGATCATGCTGGATCTTTTGCCGTAGTAGTAATTGTTGCCTCCGGTGTTTGTTCGAGGTTCGTTGCTTCTTCCCGGATAGGACGTTGAGATGATGTGAGCAACGACAAGTTCTGCTACCTTGCGGGATCTCAGGCAAGTATACTCACTTGCTGCCATATGGCTGACTCTCATCACTTGTTACCGATTCTTTCCGTTGATTCTTTTCTGCTAGCCTTAGTAGTAGTTGTTTTTGTTACGAACCCATCACATGAATCCCTTAACCTTGATATTGCCTCACCTCCATACCTATAACCATTGTTTGTTGCCCGTGTCTTACTATCTTGCTTAGGGTTGTTTGCTCGAGTCTGTTACCCGTTACTTTCTGTTACTATTTCTATTACGTTCTAGGGGCTCGATGTTTAATCAATCAATCATGCTACTGTTATTGTTTAATAATAAATTTGATGATAAGGCACCGGCAGGAGGCCCTTTGTGGTTTTGAGGCCTGCTAGTGTCGACCCTAATAGGAAAAGGGTCTTGTCTACTGATCCATGATGAGCGCACTACCCGCATGTGGGAAGCGAGTATGGGCGCCCCCTCAATTTGACTCGATTCGCATCTCGTCCAAATCGCCTCATTTAGTTCGGGCTTTCCATTTGCTGCATGCATGATCTTGCGAGCCCTTGGATCCCGGGTGGAACTTTCGTAGTCGGCATATAGGGGGACATGGTCTTAGAGTGCTATGAGGGTCCCTTTTCTTCGGGGCTCGATTAGCCGTGCGCCCAAGGTTCTTTGGGCTTGATGCGAAGAAGAGTTGAGTTGTGTAGAGTACCCCGCTTGGTGGAAGTGCATTTCCATCTGGCGGGTTATTCTTGCGTGTACGGCTAAATTGGTGCAACCCTGCAGGGATAATCTTCTCGAGAAGTCGTGTTTTCCGCGGTTATGGATTACTTGGTGAAAGTACTGGCTAACAAGTACTCAGGACAGCTTAAACATAATGATCAACCATGATACACCCAATGATTAACAACTTGACTAGTAACAGGTTTATTCACACAATAACTTGTTTCACCTCTAATACAACTGTGTGAGTTATCCTCGGATTGCTTCTTCGGATAAGGGGCGAGATCCAGGATGGGTTTGTTTGAAGTTATCTTTCAGTTGGTTACAATACTCGATCTTATCTCCTTTCTGTTAGCCGGAAGTTGTAGTATCTCTCTGTAGTTGGTTAGTGCAGCCTGTTGTCGCTTATTTGTCATAACCCCCTTCCTTTCCGTTGATCCTAAAGTATTTGTATCTTGTGATGACTGGCTACGCCGGTAACTTGTGAGTATGGTTTATCCACTTGCCAGTACTTAACCGTACTGACCCACGAATCTTTTTCGTGGCTGCATATTCAACATTGCAGTCAACAGGTTTGAAGTCTGACGACGTTAGCTTGGGAATCCCTCCGGCTTGGCCTGGGCAGGGATTGGACGCCTTCGGTTATCTTCAGGACTCTTAGTCCAATCTGGATCTTGTCCGTAGCCGGACGTTTGTTTCTTCCGCTGTTATTTGGATCTTTGTATTGTATCAGTTGTAACCCTGGCTCGTTTGAGTCATCTTGTAGCTATCTGTTTCTGTTGTAATTGTGGATTATTCGTGAACTATTGTAATGTTATCACAAGTGGCAACCTGGAATTGGTTATTATGTGGATTTTGGCAGGAATGCTGAAATCTGCATAGTGCCCGATCTCGGGGCGTCACACTGAGCCAGTCGTGGTACCTACACCGGTAAATGCACCTGAACCACGGAGATCTGCCAGATTACAAAATGCTCGTGATGTTTTACTTTTAGACAATAATGAGCCGGCAACTTATTCGGAAGCGATGGTGGGATCTGATTCCGAGTCATGGCTTGGAGCCATGAGATCCGAGTTAAAGTCCATAGATGAAAATCAAGTTTGGAATTTGGTTGATCTGCCGGACGGTGCAAGACCCGTCGAGTGCAAATGGGTGTTTAAGAAGAAAACTGATATGGATGGAAATGTTTCCATCTATAAAACACGACTTGTCGCGAAGGGGTTCCGATAGGTTCAAGGAGTTGACTACGACGAGACCTTCTCGCCCGTAGCGATGTTTAAGTCAGTTCGGATCATGTTAGCCATAACAGCCTATTTCGACTATGAGATATGGCAGATGGATGTCAAGACGGCTTTCCTTAATGGAAATTTAACTTAGGATTTGTATATGATACAACCCGAAGATTTTGTCAATCCAGCTAACACTTCAAGGTATGAAAACTTCAGAAATCCATTTATGGGTTGAAGCAAGCATCTCGGAGTTGGAAAATTCGCTTTGATGAGGTAGTGAAATCGTTTGGCTTCATCAAGAGTGATCATGATTCTTGTTTACACAAGAAGTTTAGTGGGAGAAAAGTAAATTTTCTAATCTTATATGTGGACGACATATTACTGATGGAAAATGATTTGATGATGTTGCAAGAAACCAAAGAATCATTGGAAAGGAGTTTCTCAATGAAGGATTTAGGTGAGGCGACTTACATACTGGGAATCAGGATCTATAGAGATAGATCAAGGCGGCTCATTGGATTGAGTGAGAGTACATATCTGGACAAAGTATTGAAGAAATTCAATATGGAAGATTCTAAGAAGGGGTTCTTACCAATGTCCCATGGTGTAAAACTTAGCAAGACTCAGTGTCCTTCGATGACTGATGAGCAAAGTCAGATGAGTGTGATCCCGTATGCTTCGGCAGTCGGATCCATCATGTATGCCATGATTTGTACTAGGCCGGATGTTTCCTATGCTCTAAGTGTAACGAGCAGATACCAGGCTGACCCTGGCGAAACCCACTTGGCAGCGGTTAAAACCATCCTTAAGTTCTTGAGAAAGACTAAGGACATGTTCCTAGTTTATGGAGGTGATAAGGAATTCAATGTAAAGGGTTACACGGATGCGAGTTATCTCACCGACTCAGATGATTCTCGTTCGCAATCTGGATACGCGTTCGTCATGAACGGAGGGGCTGTGAGTTGAAAGATTTCCAAGCAAGATATCGTGTCTGCATCTACGACACAGCCTGAGTATATTTCTGCCTCGGAGGCTGCAAAGGAAGTTGTTTGGATCAGGAACCTCCTGATGGATCTTGGTGTGGTTCAGGGCGCGTCCAATCCATTGGACGTATATTGTGAAAACAATGGTGCTATCACACAAGCCAAAGAACCTAGACAACACCAGAAGAACAAACATATACTCATGCGTTACCACCTCATTCGCCAGTTTGTCGAACAAGGTGATATCAAGTTATGCAAAGTACACACGGATGCAAACATTGCAGATCTGTTGACAAAGACGCTACCACAGCAAAAGCATGAGACACACATGAGAGTTATGGGCATTCGATGCCTAGGCATATAATGTCAAGATGATTGACTCTAGTGCAAGTGGGAGACTGTTGGGAATATGCCCTAGAGGCAATCATGTATGATGTAATTCCCAATGTATTCATAAAGTTATTAAGTCTTCCTTGTTTTGAACATCTGATATCTGTCATTGAATATGTGATTCGATTGTGGAACTATGTATTCATGTTGTTCATGCTAAATTGTCCTTGGTCATTAAGGTTGTACTGGACACACACCCTAGACTAATGTGAGTGTTGGCTGATGACTCGGTTCCACTTGTCATGGGCATGGTGATGCAATTCCAACGTTCACCGACTTGGCTAAAGAGTTTAGCAAGTCAGACTGACCAATATTGAGATGCAACGAGTAAGTCGGCATTTTCATGTCTCAACCAATGTAATCCTTGAACCCGAGGTTGTCGCACAATCTGAGTTGTGGATCACTGACTTAGATTATGTCAAACGTTGTTCCATGACAAGGCAGTTATAAAGGCAGAGTTCGGGTCGAATGAGAAGCAAGCTGCGTGATGTTGATAATCAAGATGGGATTTTGCCCCTCCGACTGGAGAGATATTCTATGGGCCCTCTCGAGTGATGTGAATCCGGAAGCATGGCCATGCGCGACTCAGTTAGGTGTTAACCGGGTCTATTGACTAAGAGTTAGTCAGATGAATCATATAATACGGACCGATAAGAGAGTTGAACTATTTAAGGGATGACGATAATTCTCCTATAGTTTGACGAGGTATATCGTGAGGCAAAAGGGACTCAGACGAAAGTCACATTACAAAGTATGTCGTCATGACTCTATGGCACATGGGAGTCAGCGCGTTCTGGTAGGAGCCGCTACCGATTGATCGATTCGGAGTCGGACTCCAACCGTGTCCAAGTCGCCATGAGCCTGCAGGGTAGCACACTTAATAGCGGGAGCAAGTATAATGGTCGGGTTGGACCCGAACTGTAAATGGACTAGATTAGTGAGTTGGACTCACAGAGGGAATGGGCCACAAGCGTTGTGAAGCCCACTCTCACTCGCTAGTTGATTGGCACAAGTTTCCACTCCCATGCGTTGGGAACCCTAGTGTAGAGGCCCCAGACCGGTAGGTCCAGAACCCCTCATATGCATTCATTCACGATCCCAGAAGAACCAGTCGTGAACAACATACGTAGTTGGCATACAGAATACATCATCCATTACACGAATATAGAGTCTTACATAAATGGTCACATGACCAAGTTCTTGATAACTGTCACGCAGGACAGACATTCAAAGTAAACACAGCGGAAGACGATAAGCATAGCGTAGTAGAACCCGAGTCACGCCTCATCCTACAGGCTGCTGACTGGGAGACGATCCTAACTCGCAGGGCCATCAGCGTAGAACTCCTCCTCATAGTACTCCTCCTGAGGTGGCTCCTCGTAGTCTGATAAGTAGATACCAGGGGCGAAACCAAATGAGTACATTGGAATGTACTCAACAAGACATCCTTTATTAGCTTACAATCATGCATACATGCTTATTTGGTGGAGTGGGTAGGCCATACATATGGTTCAGCTACCCATGACAGATAAAAGATTTGCCATGGTTGATTCCTCAAGCTTATCTCTTTGTAAACAAAATCATTTAAAATAATGTAGTTTTGTTCTCGTAGATATCACATATCTTGGAGGTTTTATAATTCTTTTGGAAAAAGAAAGTTTTTCTTTTCAGAAACTTTTTGTAATAGTTTCTTTCTCATCGGTATCTCACAGATACCAAGTCATTCCTCCATAGTACCTCTCAGGTACAAGAGCCTTCCTTCAAAAACCTCTTTTGAAAAGTTGACACAATACTAGCTACATGGCCATTCAACCGTCCATATCCGAGGACGCGGCTATCTCGAAATAGTTTTACTCTGCAGAGGTGTACACATTTCCACTAGATCCAGAGTCCGCCATGAAACAACCATGGACTGTTCCCAACCTATGAGAACATCAGATAACTGGTCTTGACTATCCACTCTGTACAAGCTAGTACATGACTATCTCTTCAATTGGGGTTTCCCCTCCCTGGCAAGCCATGTCCCACACCGCCAAACAGGAGACCCAACTGCTGCATCCGGAGGGAAAGTTAATCCCACACTTTAGATGTCCCGTATACTCACTCCTAGCGACATTTCGGTTCGGAGGATCCAATCCCCTATAGCCTTTGAGATAGCACAAATACTAACCCTAACAAGTTTTTAATCAAGCCCCTACCCATATTGGGGTAAAGTGGCAGTACGATAATGGTTGTCCAGCGAAGACTAGGTTATGTGTCTTTTGTAAACATTTCTCATAAAATCTCCCATAATAACAATCCTTCCGGCAGACAGGGTCTCACCCTTCCTCCGGGGTTTTCCTTTCATAAGGCATTTGTTTACAAAAACACATTTTTTTAGTTCATTTAAGAACTCAAGTTTTAAGTAGGTGTATGGTATTTATATACCATTTAGTGTCTAAGGGCTTGGTAATACCAAGTTGACTATTATTATGAGTCCTGATACTAGTAATATTAACAATAGTAGTAGGATTCACACAAAAATAGTTTTGAAGGTATAGTTTTGTAAAAACTTCAGAAGTGAAAAGCATGCATGATAGATAATGATAAGTAGTGATACAGCAAGCATTAGGATGGCTTGCCTTGGTACAAGTGATGGTCCTGGTCCTGAAAGTAACAGGAGTTGCAATACCCTTCTTCAGCAATTCCTTCCTCCTCGTTTTCTAACGTCGTAAAAAAAGAAATAAAGACACACTTTCAGAACCAAGCAAGGCAAGCAATGCTACAAGCAATACATACAGCAAGCAATCAAGAAGTACCACCCAAAGTTCTCAATTTTTCCCTAAAGAAAAATTGGCATAAAAACTATAGTTGGAAAATCTGCTTTTTCCTAGTGCTTATGTGTGGCCAAAACAATGATTCTTAGTTAAGAACATTATGGACCAGTGGGATATAGCACCTGCTACTGGACAGTAGGGTGTCCCATAAAACACATTTTGATGCCTAAAAATTCCCACAACAATTCTTATGGCTAGCACACATAATTTGCTAAATTACTCAAGTAGTGAAATAAGCTCATGACCACAAGTCAACCTATTTTCCACTATGAGGCAAACATACCAGTGGGTGTTCCACTAGTAAATATTCTCACCAAGAGGTTAATAAGCCTCTGGTCACTTTTATAAAAGTGCTAAAAACAACAAACAAACACCCAAAAAAAATTCCTACTCATACTAGTAGAAAATTTAGGAAACTACTAGACTAGTTTAGACTACACTAGCTAATGTTATGCACAAGTGTGCAAGCTTTCAGAGGCAAAATACCCCTCTAACCAGTACCATAAATGCTACTGGATCTCACAAAAATAACATAAAAACATAGCTAGGAAACAAGGAAAAACTATGCTTAAAATGCTACACATGTGAGGAGATTAATTCCTAGTCATCCAAGTGCTACTCATGCTTTTGTGCTACTTAAGAGGAAATCTATCAGAGGTGAAAACCCTAAGGAAAAAATACTGCCACAAGTACTTTTCATCCTCTGGTTTCAATACCAAAAAGTCATATTTTTCCCTAGTGGAAAACAAGACACAAAAACATACATGAATATCCTAGTGTGAAATCTAGTCCTTAAACATTTCTATTTTAAACCTAATTCAAACACAAGCACCAAGCATCCAGAGGTGCTATAAACAAACTAACAGTACCTAAGTGGTACTGGTTCCATGGAAAACAATCTAGCAACTAGCCTAAAAATTCATTTAAAGATCTACTCAAAACATACATAAAAATCTAGCTATTAGCAAGACCTATGCATGGAAAACTAGTTCTAAAAAGCTACCATTCAAAACATTTATTCTAACATGTTCATATAACTTGCATACATCATAAACACAATGGAAAACAACATCACAAGCAAGAACACACCATTTGCACTTCACAACATTAACATAAAAAACAAGATCTAGAATAAAAATTTAGACAGAAAGTAACCAAAACTTGTTCTGTCTCTCTAAATTTTTCTGTGGCTCCAAAAAGTAAATCCTTCTAGGATGTGATAGTCCTTATCACTACAAAGCCTCTCCAACTTGCCTCACTCAAAAATAATATCCCAAACTCCCTCTAAAAATCATGGAATAGCCCACTGATGTTTTACCAAAATGGATGGCATTTCCAAATGGTAACTCACCTTGATGCAAACTAAAATTCTACTGGTAGGTATTTGAAAGGGCTTTCCAAAACAGTTGAGTTTGCTCAAAAAGGTTTTGTATTTTTGAAGTTCTATTCATTTCCATTTTTAGGGTACTGTCTGGCATATGATTTTTAGAAAAATCATAAAAACTCAAAACAAGTTTCTGCCAGTGGGATATGGTTGCAATTTTGTATGCCTAGTAGCACAAAAATTAGCAAGGTAAAATAAAATTATATGCTACCTTTTCTAAGCCTAAAGCTAGACCCTAGTTAATCTGCCAGAAAAAAAGTATTTTTGTTTTTAACCGAAAACTGCCCAACGGGCCAGATCTGCAGCGCGCGGCCCAGTTAACGCGGGGCGCAGCCCGCCAGCACGCGCGCGCGCGCGAATCTGCACGGTTCAAAGGGGGCCGTCGATTCGCAGATCGACGGTCCCTGTTCTTTCTTCCTCCCCGCGCTTCCCTCTCTCTCTCTCTCTCGACCGCGGTCGAACACCTAGACGTGGACAACGGCTCACCTAGGGCTCGCGAGAGGTCGTGGGTTGGTGCAGGGTCGAAGGAGGGTGGCTTGGGCGTTGCCGTGGCGCGGTTATGGGCGGTGTCGAAGCGTGTGCACGGCGGCGGCTCGACGGCGTCCCGCGGCGGCTCCGAGGATGACGGCGACGAACCTGCAAACGAGGGAGGGCCAAATGATGTCAGGGAGGTAGGCCAGCCCTAGGGGGTCGCAAAGGAGGAGAAAAAGAGGGCGGGAGGGCAGTGATCGTGGTTGCCACCTCGAGCTCGTTCTGCTCGGTCTGGGAATGGGCGCGGCTCGCCTCGCTCGCAGAGAGCGAGTGAGCAAGCGAGAGGGCTATGGGGTGGGTGAGTGGAGTGAGGAGAGTGTGCTGGCGAGAGGGTTTGGCCACTAGGGCTTTGTAGACACGAGGCCAATGGTGGGGTGCTCGGGTGGCTTGGCATGGGCATGCCCTTGCCCCTTGGGGGTTCTCCACGGCTGGCAATGGTTCCTATTGGTGTCTAGGGGTCAAGCCAGTACACAAGTGTGAGCAAAGCCACAGCAAGGGCCAAGTGATGGGCAAAAGCAAAAGAATAACACTATTTCAACCACTATAATGACATCACACATTAGTCAAATGCCACCTCATTTTTCTCCCTTCCTAGCCAGCCCAAAGGGGATCCAATGCCACCTTC
Organism: Alopecurus myosuroides; assembly: GCA_028641055.1. Lineage (NCBI taxonomy): Eukaryota > Viridiplantae > Streptophyta > Magnoliopsida > Poales > Poaceae > Alopecurus > Alopecurus myosuroides. Next base: position 31,357 of record JAPCYS010000358.1, read on the forward strand.
TGGAAGGTTACTAACATGGTTTTCGAATTGGCAAGGTGGCCTGGCTTGGATCAGTGCACAAAAGCTAAAATCATCAAGTCCAAAAGTATATTCACTGTTCTGTCAGAAAAATTCAGTTAGGCAGTGTTTCTGAATTTTTCTAAGTGCTGGAAAAGCAGACAGAGATAGCAAAAGTTGGGCTTGTTTTCACCAAGCAAACCAGCTCTAAAATGAGTGATTTAAAATGCTCAACAAAGAACAACTATCCAAGTTTCAGATCCAACCATTTGATTTGAAAAATAATGGGTCTATAGTTCTGAAAATAAATGGCAAAGTAGGTACATTCTCTGTTTTTAAAATGCTCAAATTTCTGTCTTAACAAGATGGCTCAAAAACCATCATGGCATTGTGTGTTAATTTTCTTTGTAGGTTTTTCCAAGAGTGTAGTTTTGTTGTACTCATATCAGAGAGTAGTTTTGATCAAAGAAAATCCCTAATTGGATAATCCTTGTGATGGAAAACAAGGGTTGAAAACAGCTACTTGGCTGTTTTTCAGGGCAAAAATTATATTGGAAAATCTAATGGAATCTTTTCCAAATAATTTTATCTCAAGTTCAAGTTGATTCCAAACCAACCATAACACTTTTTTAAGCTTAAACAAAGTGTTACTTCAAGTCTTGAAAAATAATCTCTTAAGAACCTTAGTGGAAAACATAGGAAACAAATATAAAGCAATGTGTTTCTTAGGAGAAAAACTCCTCAAGTGAGTGTAAAGAAACACACCATTAATATTGCATAGATAAACATCACTGCACAAACATGTTGTCCACTTAATTCCATTACAAAAGTCTTAAGAGGCTTGCTAAAATACTATTATACAAGTGCTTAAAAACAGGGATGTGACAAATCTCCCCCCCTTAAAAGAATCTCGTCCCGAGATTCGCGGGTCTAGGCTTTAAGAAAATCAGGGAACTCCTTCCTGATATCATCCTCACGCTCCCAGGTAGCTTCTTCCTCAGAGTGATTGGTCCACTGAATCTTAAGGAATTTTATAGCCCGCCTCCTGGTAGCACGCACAATTTCCTCGAGAACCCGCAGGGGTCTATCACGATAAGTCAAATCATCATTTATGTCAATGGTCCTGAAATCCACGTCTTGATACGAGATATCTTTCTCCGGTACTTGCAGACATTTCCGGAGCAATGACACATGGAAAACATTGTGAAAAGCAGATAGCTCCTCAGGTAATTCTAACTGATAAGAAACTTCGCCACGACGTGCCAAGATCTTAAAAGGGCCAATATACCTGGGGGCCAGCTTTCCTTTGACATGGAAACGCTGCATCCCTTTGAGTGGCGTAACACGAAGGTACACAAAATCTCCAATGCTGAAAGAGACATCACGACGCTTCGTATCAGCATAACTCTTCTGACGAGATTGAGCTGTCTTTAAACGTTCCCGAATAAGTTGGACCTGCTCCTCTGCAGCCTTCAAAGTGTCCACACCAAAAACCCGACTGTCTCCAGTCTCAGTCCAATTTAAAGGTGTACGGCATTTACGTCCATACAGAGCTTCAAAAGGGGCCATTTGCAAGCTAGACTGATAACTGTTGTTGTAAGAAAACTCTGCGAAGGGCAGACAGTCTTCCCATTTAATTCCATAGGACAAGACACAAGCACGGAGCATGTCCTCCAGAATTTGGTTCACACGCTCTGTTTGTCCATCAGTCTGCGGGTGATATGCTGTGCTAAAAGCTAGTTTGGTTCCCAAACTCTCGTGCAACTTCTTCCAAAATCTAGATGTGAACTGTGTACCTCGATCAGATACAATCCTGCTTGGGACTCCGTGTAGGCTAACAATCCGAGAAATGTAAAGATCCGCAAGCTGATCTCCACGATAGGTTGTCCGGACAGGAATAAAGTGAGCAACTTTTGTGAGCCTGTCCACGACAACCCATATAGAATCATTTCCTCGGCTGGACCTAGGAAGTCCAGTGATGAAGTCCATTCCCACTTCATCCCATTTCCAAACAGGCACTTGCAATGGTTGGAGCAATCCAGCGGGACGCTGGTGCCCGGCTTTTACTTGCTGGCAGACATGGCACTTGGCTACAAATGAAGCAATCTCTCGCTTCATTCCATGCCACCAGAATCTCTCTTTCAGGTCTTGATACATCTTTGTTCCTCCAGGATGGATAGAATACATGGTCTCATGCGCTTCGACCATGATGGTCTGCTTGAGATCAGATTCAGAGGGAACACAAATACGGCCTTCATACCATAATCCCCCATCAGCATCGATGGTAAACCCAGCAACCTTTTCCTTCTCCATGCGGGCCTTAATCCCATCAATACTTTTCTGGCCTTTCTGCGCTTCTTTGATTTGGTCAACCAGGGTTGGTTTAAGTTCTATGGCGTCCAACATGCCATAGCTGACCACTTCAATACCAAGCTGGTCCAGCTCTTTCCACAACTCGGGTTGCCTTACTAGAATCATAGCATTTAGAGAGGCCGGCTCTCGACTAAGAGCATCTGCCACCACATTTGCCTTTCCAGGGGATAATGAATACTCAGATCATAATCTTTAATGAGCTCAATCCAGCGGCGCTGCCTCATGTTGAGCTCACGTTGAGTAAAGATATACTTTTTCTTATGATCCGTGTAAATTTCCACTCGCCTTCCCCATAAGAAAGTGCCGCCATGTCTTGAGAGCATGAACAACGGCAGCAAGCTCTAAGTCATGAGTGGGATAATTCAACTCGTGGGGTCTTAACTGGCGGGATATGAAAGATATCACCTTCCCTTCTTGCATAAGCACGCTTCCAAGACCAAGCTTAGAAGCGTCACAATACACGTCGAAATTCTTGGTGACATCTGGCATTATAAGGATTGGGGCAGACACCAGTCGGTGCTTCAACTCATTGAAACTCTCTTCGCACTTGTCCGTCCATAGGAACTTGCTATCCTTCTTGAGCAACTGGGTGAGGGGTCTGGCTATACTCGAGAATCCCTGAACAAACTTGCGGTAATATCCTGCCAAACCCAGAAAGGATCTGACTCAGTCTGGTTGGTCGGAGCAGCACGCTTCTCCACAGACTGAACTAGAGCAGGGTCAACAGATATTCCTCCCGCAGATACTACATGTCCAAGAAATCCGACTTCCGTCAACCAGAATTGACATTTACTAAACTTAGCATACAGTTGATGCTCACGAAGTGTTCCGAGCACAAGTCTCAGATGTTCTTCGTGTTCTTCCTCACTCCTCGAATATATAAGAATGTCGTCAATAAACACCACGACAAACTTGTCTAGAAAATCCATGAATACCTTATTCATGAGATTCATGAAATAGGCAGGGGCATTGGTTAGACCAAAGGACATTACGGTGTATTCATACAGCCCGTAACGAGTGGTGAAAGCAGTCTTTGGGATATCAGTATCACGGACTTTCAATTGATGATAACCAGTCCGAAGGTCAATCTTGGAGAAGATTACAGCCCCATTCAACTGGTCAAACAAGTCTTCAATTTTGGGCAACGGGTATTTGTTCTTGATGGTAACATCATTTAACTTGCGGTAGTCCACACATAAACGAGTGGTACCGTCCCGTTTTCCCACAAAAATGATCGGAGATCCCCAGGGCGATGCACTAGGGCGAATCAATCCCTTCCTTAACATGTCCTCCAGTTGAGTCTTCAACTCATCTAATTCCTTCGGGTTCATCCGATACGGCTTCTGTGCTATGGGTCCAGTTCCGGGCACTAATTCGATCACAAACTCGATATCCCGATCAGGGGGCATACCGGGTAATTCTCAGGAAAAACATCCGGGTATTCACAAACTACCGGGACTTCCTCAAGGGCAGGTTGGGCTATACCAGTGTGGCAGTGAACTTGTGACGAGGGTCGGGTTGCAGTGTACGCAACCTTTTCCCCATCCTCTGAGATCATTTCAATAGATTTCTTAGTGCAATCGATAACTCCCTTATACTTGGCCATCCAGTTCATACCGAGTACCACTTCTATCCCTTTGGATCCCAGCACTATAAGATCAGCATGAAAAGTTTTCCCTTGAATTTCTACTGGTACCTCATTGCAAATTAGGTTGGCTTTAGTACTATCCCCAGGTATTTGTACTAACATAGGGTTGTGCATACGGGAATGCTTCATACCACTTTTCTCAGCAAACGGTTTAGTGACAAAGGAATGTGATGCACCAGAATCAAACAGTACTGCGGCTGGTACCGAGTTGACAGGAAACATACCCATCACCATGTCTGGTGCCTCCTGAGCTTCTGCAGCATTGATATGGTTCAGGTGTCCCTTCATCCTATTCTGTCGTCCAGTGGAAGGACCATGGTTCATCTTGGTTGCAGCAGGCTGGACTGGAGCAGTAGCTTTGTTGGGGCACTCGCGAGCGAAGTGACCCTCCTTTCCACAGGCAAAGCAACCTCCAGAAGGCTTTGAGCTTGGGTTTGGTTTGGGAGCATTGTTGGTGTGGTTCCCATTTCCTCCATTGTTACCTCCGTAGCGGTTCCATGATTATTTCCAGAGTGATTACCATGGTTACCACCATAGCTGTTTCCTCCGTACCTTGGTGCATACGGTGCAGGGTGGTTGTAGTTGTTGGGCCTTGGTGCATAGTTGTGGCTGGGGCGGGGTGCATAAGCAGGCGCCTTATGGGTTGGTGGCCTCGCATACGGAGTGTTGCGAGTCCTCTGAGCACTAGGTCCTCCATGAGTAGTCATCTTCCTCTTGCGGTTATCATCAGCAGATTTCCGCTTGTGCTCCAGCACCATAGCGGCATTAGCAAGGGTCTCCATGTCCTGGAATGGAACCACTACTAGAGAGCACTGGAGCTCATCATCCAGCCCATTTAAGAACCTCTCCTTCTTAGCATCAGTATTAATATCATCCTGTGCATACCGGGACAGAGTAGTGAAATTCTCCCAGTATTCAGACACCGGCATACTTCCCTGCTTCAGATTTAGAAACTTCTCCCGCATAAGTGCCATCATTCCCTGGGGAATGTGATACTTGCGGAACCTTGCAGAGAATTCCTCCCAGGTGAACACGTGACCAGCAGCAACAGTCTCACGTGTAGTTTCCCACCAGGTCCTGGCAGGACCAGCGAGAAAATGGGAGGCCAACAGGACCTTATCATTCTCATCCACCGAAGCAACTTCCAGTTTGTTTGCAATGGTGCGGAGCCAGTCGTCAGCATCGAGAGGCTCCACAATCCTGGTGAAAACTGGGGGGTTGGTGTGCTGAAAGTCTCTCAGCCTCGAGCGAGCACCATTTCCATTGCCATTGCCATTATTGTTGGCGGCAGCAGCTAGCTGTTGCAGAGCGGTAATGGTAGCTGCACTCTCATCTCGGCTGGCCTGGCGATCTTCCATCAGCAGGGCCAACAACGCCTCCACTGTGGGTGGTGGTGGCGGTGGGGGTTCGCGACGGGGTGCCATGCTGAAGTGAAACATGTGTAAGTCTAAGAAATAAATTCTTGTTTTTGAAAACCCAGTACCTTAATAATTAAACAAAAGGAATACTAGCGATATGTTTCAAAAACAAGAGCGGGGCAGTCGCAAACTTGAATGAAATGAACGCAAAGTAGTGACAATCAACAGAAAACCAAGCCAAACATTTCATTCATCACCATAATTAAACAGAGTTCCTTACATTACACACACATACAAGCCATATCATACAAGGAAGGCTTCATCGAGCTACAGGGGGTGCGATTGGTGGGGTCATCGCAAGGCTACTACTAGCAACTATCTAGCAAAACGATCTAGCATACCTAACTAGTATCTAGACCAGCACCATGTGCTAAGGGTGAGAAGGCAGCGACTACACAGAGTCGTCGCTGTCCCCAACGTCGAAGATACGCTCCTCAGGGTCCTCCTCCTCCTCGTCAAACAGGTCATCATCATCCTGCTCGCTAGCCTCGCTCATATCCATCCCCTCTAAGTCGGAGGGAACATCCTCAACAGGCAGAAGGCCTCAATCTCCCTGTGGAGCTCTGCGGCCTCCTCCTCCAGCTCCTCTACGGCAGCGTCTCTCGTGGCTATGTCATCACGAGCGATCTGAAGCCTGCCGCGCAGAACGGCGTTAGCCCCCTCCAGGGCCGTCAGTCTAGTGGTGAGGCGTGCACGGCCAAGGCGGGTGGCCCTCAGCTGCCTCCGTAAGGCACGGTGCCTCGCGGTAGTAGCCTCCAACTGCTCCCTCAGCTGGGACAACTGCTGAGCCAGAGCTCCACTCTCCTCCTGGCTGTCGTGAAGCTCAGCCCTCAGCTCGTCAGTCTCGGCTATCAGTGTTTGGTGCACCAATATACCGTGGAGGGTGTCAAGACGCTGGTCGTCTAGCCTGGTCTGAGTGCGGTGTAACAGAATCTCCATCTCGTCCAAGTGTGGACCAACAGTGGTAAAGTCTGGCTCAACAGGAAGTGGTATGCCATCCTCATCACGTCTCCCAATCAGCTCGAACCGGGAACCGATGAACATATACTCCCCGATGTGTGCCAGACGTGCTACTGACTCCTGTATCACGCGCACCGCAGCCTCGTTCCAAGAACGATCAATAGCACGGTACACGTAGGCCTCCACTGTCGGGCTAGCCAGAGGTGCGCGGATAGTGACCTCCGCGTACCAGTCTCCCTCCAGAGGTGCCCCGACAACTAGTCCTCCTCGCAGCTCCGGAAGTGGCCGTCCCAACACAGTAGCCATAGATACTAGCCTCTCCTCGAAAAGGAAAGACTCGCCACGTGGACGTCCCAACTGAAAAGCCACGGTGATGTCCACGTCCATCTACACAAAATTTTAAGTATAGCTTAAGTTAGATACAAGTGTGCAAAGTTTTAGGTTCATGCAAGAAATAACTTTAATGCAAGTAGAGTCTAACCCAGAGAGGTGGTGGGATATAGGGAATAGTTTTATACTTAGTCATATATCCAATTTTTTTGTATTAGTAATCTTAGATTATCGGAGTATACACTAACGTCCATGCTAACTAAGGTCTCCTAGAGTCAGGATGGCTCTGATACCAACTTTGTAGAGGCCCCAGACCGGTAGGTCCAGAACCCCTCATATGCATTCATTCACGATCCCAGAAGAACCAGTCGTGAACAACATACGTAGTTGGCATACAGAATACATCATCCATTACACGAATATAGAGTCTTACATAAATGGTCACATGACCAAGTTCTTGATAACTGTCACGCAGGACAGACATTCAAAGTAAACACAGCGGAAGACGATAAGCATAGCGTAGTAGAACCCGAGTCACGCCTCATCCTACAGGCTGCTGACTGGGAGACGATCCTAACTCGCAGGGCCATCAGCGTAGAACTCCTCCTCATAGTACTCCTCCTGAGGTGGCTCCTCGTAGTCTGATAAGTAGATACCAGGGGCGAAACCAAATGAGTACATTTGAATGTACTCAACAAGACATCCTTTATTAGCTTACAATCATGCATACATGCTTATTTGGTGGAGTGGGTAGGCCATACATATGGTTCAGCTACCCATGACAGATAAAAGATTTGCCATGGTTGATTCTCAAGCTTATCTCTTTGTAAACAAAATCATTTAAAATAATGTAGTTTTGTTCTCGTAGATATCACATATCTTGGAGGTTTTATAATTCTTTTGGAAAAGAAAGTTTTTCTTTTCAGAAACTTTTGTAATAGTTTCTTTCTCATCGGTATCTCACAGATACCAAGTCATTCCTCCATAGTACCTCTCAGGTACAAGAGCCTTCCTTCAAAAACCTCTTTTGAAAAGTTGACACAATACTAGCTACATGGCCATTCAACCGTCCATATCCGAGGACGCGGATATCTCGAAATAGTTTTACTCTGCAGAGGTGTACACATTTCCACTAGATCCAGAGTCCGCCATGAAACAACCATGGACTGTTCCCAACCTATGAGAACATCAGATAACTGGTCTTGACTATCCACTCTGTACAAGCTAGTACATGACTATCTCTTCAATTGGGGTTTCCCCTCCCTGGCAAGCCATGTCCCACACCGCCAAACAGGAGACCCAACTGCTGCATCCGGAGGGAAAGTTAATCCCACACTTTAGATGTCCCGTATACTCACTCCTAGCGACATTTCGGTTCGGAGGATCCAATCCCCTATAGCCTTTGAGATAGCACAAATACTAACCCTAACAATTTTAATCAAGCCCCTACCCATATTGGGGTAAAGTGGCAGTACGATAATGGTTGTCCAGCGAAGACTAGGTTATGTGTCTTTTGTAAACATTTCTCATAAAATCTCCCATAATAACAATCCTTCCGGCAGACAGGGTCTCACCCTTCCTCCGGGGTTTTCCTTTCATAAGGCATTTGTTTACAAAAACACATTTTTTTTTTAGTTCATTTAAGAACTCAAGTTTTAAGTAGGTGTATGGTATTTATATACCATTTAGTGTCTAAGGGCTTGGTAATACCAAGTTGACTATTATTATGAGTCCTGATACTAGTAATATTAACAATAGTAGTAGGATTCACACAAAAATAGTTTTGAAGGTATAGTTTTGTAAAAACTTCAGAAGTGAAAAGCATGCATGATAGATAATGATAAGTAGTGATACAGCAAGCATTAGGATGGCTTGCCTTGGTACAAGTGATGGTCCTGGTCCTGAAAGTAACAGGAGTTGCAATACCCTTCTTCAGCAATTCCTTCCTCCTCGTTTTCTAACGTCGTAAAAAAGAAATAAAGACACACTTTCAGAACCAAGCAAGGCAAGCAATGCTACAAGCAATACATACAGCAAGCAATCAAGAAGTACCACCCAAAGTTCTCAATTTTTCCCTAAAGAAAAATTGGCATAAAAACTATAGTTGGAAAATCTGCTTTTTCCTAGTGCTTATGTGTGGCCAAAACAATGATTCTTAGTTAAGAACATTATGGACCAGTGGGATATAGCATGCTACTGGACAGTAGGGTGTCCCATAAAACACATTTTGATGCCTAAAAATTCCCACAACAATTCTATGGCTAGCACACATAATTTGCTAAATTACTCAAGTAGTGAAATAAGCTCATGACACAAGTCAACCTATTTTCCACTATGAGGCAAACATACCAGTGGGTGTTCCACTAGTAAATATGCTCACCAAGAGGTTAATAAGCCTCTGGTCACTTTTATAAAAGTGCTAAAAAACAACAAACAAACACCCAAAAAATTCCTACTCATACTAGTAGAAAATTTAGGAAACTACTAGACTAGTTTAGACTACACTAGCTAATGTTATGCACAAGTGTGCAAGCTTTCAGAGGCAAAATACCCCTCTAACCAGTACCATAAATGCTACTGGATCTCACAAAAATAACATAAAAACATAGCTAGGAAACAAGGAAAAACTATGCTTAAAATGCTACACATGTGAGGAGATTAATTCCTAGTCATCCAAGTGCTACTCATGCTTTTGTGCTACTTAAGAGGAAATCTATCAGAGGTGAAAACCCTAAGGAAAATACTGCCACAAGTACTTTTCATCCTCTGGTTTCAATACCAAAAGTCATATTTTTCCCTAGTGGAAAACAAGACACAAAAAACATACATGAATATCCTAGTGTGAAATCTAGTCCTTAAGCATTTCTATTTTAAACCTATTTCAAACACAAGCACCAAGCATCCAGAGGTATAAACAAACTAACAGTACCTAAGTGGTACTGGTTCCATGGAAAACAATCTAGCAACTAGCCTAAAAATTCATTTAAAGATCTACTCAAAACATACATAAAAATCTAGCTATTAGCAAGACCTATGCATGGAAAACTAGTTCTAAAAAGCTACCATTCAAACCATTTATTCTAACATGTTCATATAACTTGCATACATCATAACACAATGGAAAACAACATACACAAGCAAGAACACACATTTGCACTTCACAACACATAAAAAACAAGATCTAGAATAAAAATTTAGACAGAAAGTAACCAAAACTTGTTCTGTCTCTCTAAATTTTTCTGTGCTCCAAAAAGTAAATCCTTCTAGGATGTGATAGTCCTTATCACTAAAAAGCCTCTCCAACTTGCCTCACTCAAAAATAATATCCCAAACTCCCTCTAAAAATCATGGAATAGCCCACTGATGTTTTACCAAAATGGATGGCATTTCCAAATGGTAACTCACCTTGATGCAAACTAAAATTCTACTGGTAGGTATTTGAAAGGGCTTTCCAAAACAGTTGAGTTTGCTCAAAAAGGTTTTGTATTTTTGAAGTTCTATTCATTTCCATTTTTAGGGTACTGTCTGGCATATGATTTTTAGAAAAATCATAAAAACTCAAAACAAGTTTCTGCCAGTGGGATATGGTTGCAATTTTGTATGCCTAGTAGCACAAAAATTAGCAAGGTAAAATAAAATTATATGCTACCTTTTCTAAGCCTAAAGCTAGACCCTAGTTAATCTGCCAGAAAAAAAGTATTTTTGTTTTTAACCGAAAACTGCCCAACGGGCCAGATCTGCAGCGCGCGGCCCAGTTAACGCGGGGCGCAGCCCGCCAGCACGCGCGCGCGCGCGAATCTGCACGGTTCAAAGGGGGCCGTCGATTCGCAGATCGACGGTCCCTGTTCTTTCTTCCTCCCCGCGCTTCCCTCCTCTCTCTCTCTCTCGACCCGCGGTCGAACACCTAGCAGACGTGGACAACGGCTCACCTAGGGCTCGCGAGAGGTCGTGGGTTGGTGCAGGGTCGAAGGAGGGTGGCTTGGGCGTTGCCGTGGCGCGGTTATGGGCGGTGTCGAAGCGTGTGCACGGCGGCGGCTCGACGGCGTCCCGCGGCGGCTCCGAGGATGACGGCGACGAACCTGCAAACGAGGGAGGGCCAAATGATGTCAGGGAGGTAGGCCAGCCCTAGGGGGTCGCAAAGGAGGAGAAAAAGAGGGCGGGAGGGCAGTGATCGTGGTTGCCACCTCGAGCTCGTTCTGCTCGGTCTGGGAATGGGCGCGGCTCGCCTCGCTCGCAGAGAGCGAGTGAGCAAGCGAGAGGGCTATGGGGTGGGTGAGTGGAGTGAGGAGAGTGTGCTGGCGAGAGGGTTTGGCCACTAGGGCTTTGTAGACACGAGGCCAATGGTGGGGTGCTCGGGTGGCTTGGCATGGGCATGCCCTTGCCCCTTGGGGGTTCTCCACGGCTGGCAATGGTTCCTATTGGTGTCTAGGGGTCAAGCCAGTACACAAGTGTGAGCAAAGCCACAGCAAGGGCCAAGTGATGGGCAAAAGCAAAAGAATAACACTATTTCAACCACTATAATGACATCACACATTAGTCAAATGCCACCTCATTTTTCTCCCTTCCTAGCCCTTGGAAGGTTACTAACATGGTTTTCGAATTGGCAAGGTGGCCTGGCTTGGATCAGTGCACAAAAGCTAAAATCATCAAGTCCAAAAGTATATTCACTGTTCTGTCAGAAAAATTCAGTTAGGCAGTGTTTCTGAATTTTTCTAAGTGCTGGAAAAGCAGACAGAGATAGCAAAAGTTGGCCTTGTTTTCACCAAGCAAACCAGCTCTAAAATGAGTGATTTAAAATGCTCAACAAAGAACAACTATCCAAGTTTCAGATCCAACCATTTGATTTGAAAAATAATGGGTCTATAGTTCTGAAAATAAATGGCAAAGTAGGTACATTCTCTGTTTTTAAAATGCTCAAATTTCTGTCTTAACAAGATGGCTCAAAAACCATCATGGCATTGTGTGTTAATTTTCTTTGTAGGTTTTTCCAAGAGTGTATTTTTGTTGTACTCATATCAGAGAGTAGTTTTGATCAAAGAAAATCCCTAATTGGATAATCCTTGTGATGGAAAACAAGGGTTGAAAACAGCTACTTGGCTGTTTTTCAGGGCAAAAATTATATTGGAAAATCTAATGGAATCTTTTCCAAATAATTTTATCTCAAGTTCAAGTTGATTCCAAACCAACCATAACACTTTTTTAAGCTTAAACAAAGTGTTACTTCAAGTCTTGAAAAATAATCTCTTAAGAACCTTAGTGGAAAACATAGGAAACAAATATAAAGCAATGTGTTTCTTAGGAGAAAAACTCCTCAAGTGAGTGTAAAGAAACACACCATTAATATTGCATAGATAAACATCACTGCACAAACATGTTGTCCACTTAATTCCATTACAAAAGTCTTAAGAGGCTTGCTAAAATACTATTATACAAGTGCTTAAAAACAGGGATGTGACACCTAGCCCCACTAAGTCCAGCCGCCGTACCGGACCTAGCAGTCCGCCGTCGGAGATCCTCCTCGTACGTGTGGATACCGGTAGAGGTGTTGTACGATCAACACTTCGACGATCGCGGGATTGGATCGGCTGGATCGGATCGTGGGACTACACTGCACCGACGTGCTTCATCGATAATCCGCACCTGCGCGTCTAGTGGTAATCCTCGTGGACTTCTACCTTGGCTAGATCTTGGAAGTACAACGTAGAAAAGAATTTGAACCATGCTAAACATAAGACAGACTACCTACATAAATATATGTGTGATTAAACAGTTTGTTCCTTATATATACTAGCTTGATCATTTCAACATGGATATCCTACAGATATATATTGACACAAACAGTGCCACAGACACACAAGAAATTAAACTATCATGTGGCTTATATAAACAAGGACATCAGAATACATCATGAGACTTACAATAGCTCTCTATTGAGTCTCACTACAACTCATCTTGTTTTCCACGGTTGCCCGTTGTTAACCATATGTGGAAAGATGGTCATTCCTCTTCTGCATAAACACATACGAGGTCAACATAATAAACGCGTTGAATATAGATCAAAATAGATGGTACATGTACTTCAAAAATTATAGCAGTGCTTCAATTTAAGGTGTTCCAAGTGTGAGTTCCATGCAAAGTAAGAGGAAGTAGTTAGTGTTGTAACTTTCTAAGAAGCAAATGGCACACAATACTATAATTGTAGCAGCATGACGAAGCTAAACATAACCTATAGGATAGCACGACGATAGAAAGTGATGCGGTGAATTGTCACCACTCGTTAAGGTCCCCAAGAGGAGGGTGATGTAGTGTAGTAGAAAGTTTTCCCTCAGTAATGAGACCAAGGTTTAATAGAATCAGTAGGACTTGAAGATATACAACATGGTGCCAATCAACTAATGACACTTAGTTGACGAGCGTGGACCTGAACACAACAAACAAACTCACTTTGTCCCAACATTTCAGGAAGGTTGTCAACCTTCCCGTCTTGCGTAAAAAAACAAAGAGGTTAAACATATGGTATGGAAAACAATTGATGGAAGTAAAAAAAATGGAAAACCAATCAAGTAATAATAAAAAAAAGTAAAAAAAAAGGTTGTAATCAATATAAAAGAATGGACCGGGGTTCATAGTTTCACTAATGGTGTCTCTCAAAAAAATAACAATCAAACATGTTGGGTGAACAAATTATAGTTAGACAATTAATAATCATGGGGGCATAACAATGCTATTATGACAAACAAAGTTCAGCGTAATATTCATGTAGGCATTTCATGAAACATACATAGACAGTTATCCAACTGCATCTATGACAAATTAACCACCTTGAGTGTGCTTCTATGATTGTCACTCGTTGGTATTAAGTTACAAAACAAACAGATAATTTCATTAAGCACCGTACATAATATAATCACTATTCATAATTATAAAAGGCATAAACACCGGTGTTTTATACTTAATAGGAATTAAATACCCTTTTTCTTAGAGATTTCTATCACTCGAGCCCAGACACGAAGGAGACACCAACCTACTATATAGCACAAACCCTCTCTTAGAAATACAAGCAATCACTTGGCCAAAGTAACCACATTGATCAGAGAGCATGCAAGAACTCAAATAAAACATAGATATGATAAGTAACAAGATCGTATGAGAAACATGAAGAATCTGACCTTAATTTCAAAAATCATCAGATCTAGCAAACACAACATATAGTAATTACATAACAGTGATCTTGATCATGCTAAGAAACTCACAAGATCAAAGCATGGTACGACAAGGAGAAGAGACACCCATCTAGCTACTGCTATGGACCCGTAGTCTCAGGATGAACTACTGTGCATCACCTCGGAGGCAATCATGGCGATGAAGAAGCCTCCACTAACGATTTCTCCCTCTTGCAGGGTGCCGGAACAGGACTCCAGAACCCCCGAATTAGGATTTCAAGATGGCTGACGCTCTTTATATGTTTTGTGGAAAATATTTTGCGGCCACAAGATCAGATCTCAGACACATAAACTATCGCGAGACAAAAGAAATTGGTAGTGACATTTTATGGTTCATGCGCTCCCAAGATTCATCGCTGAATGTGTAGGAGTCATTACATATCTTCGTGTCCCGATATTGACCATTAATCAGAGAGGTGTCTCAATCATGTCTACATTATTCACGGACCGTAGGGTGACACACTCAAGGTTTGACTATGCGTTTGAGTGGATACGGAATATTGAAGAAAAGTTTGGATAACACCGACATTGTTTCGGGTAATATTGCAATATTTCAAGGGGGAGTTTGTCAAATGTTTGTTAATAGAGTTAACAAATAGTTCAAGGGGGTAAGTTTTAATGTTTTTAATGGAATTAAAAAATATTAAAATAAAGAAATACATTTATTTATTTATTAAAGAAAAACCCTTGGATTTTTGAATGGAGAGTTTGTGGGTGTGAGTTGAGACTCCACTCCCATTAAGAGGGGAATAGGTTGGGGAACGACATGCTTGGCCGCACCCCCCATTGGGTTGCCTTCCCCCTCCTATAATAGACGGGGTGGAATATCCCTATCCCCACACACTTGTTTTCATCTCTCTATCTCTACCTCCTCCCGTTGCTCCACCTCTATGTTATCTGCCTGGCGAAGCCATGCCGATTAGTTTTCTCCACCACACCATGTCGTAGTGCTATTGGGGTTTCCGGTGATCCACTATTGGGTCACGTGAAGGAATTTGAAAAAATCGTCTTAGCCAACACACACGATCTACTATGAAGGTAAAGATGACTATATATCTGGACCATTCCCGACACAGAGCGTGGAACATATGTCGATGATGATGTAAGTGATGATTGATGAAGAGTCCCACACCTAAGCCTAGACGTGAGACTGTTGTCGTCTCCCCGTATCCAGTCTCTTGAATCCAGCTAAGTAGGGTCTCATGTGTTAAACCTCTCAGAGCTTGCACACATACGTTCGTCAAAGTCCTGTGGTGCCTCACCGTCCAGAATTAGGAACCGCAGGTGCACATTGAGGTGGAGAAATCCCAACATATGGAAAAGAGAGAGAGAGGGATATTAGAGTTAGATCTAACCAGGAGAGGACACCTCAAGACCCAATTAGAATAAGCTCTAAAAAAATAGAGGGGATCTAATTAGAAGCTCTACTTAGAGGCTCTAATTCAACTAGAGAGAGGCACAATGCCAATTGATGTTTCTCTCAATGGGGGGTTGGGGTCCTTTAAATAGGTGGAGGCAGGGAGACCTACCAAGTGGGGAGGTCGGTTTGGGGACAGCCAAGGTTGCCCCCTCTTGTGCAACTCGAATTGGACTCCCTATGGGAGTCCAACTCCCCTCCACTTCACTTTTTTTTTCTTCCTTTACTTTGATCTTTTCATTTTCTCTCTCAATCTAAACAAGGGCATTTCCTGGGGGAGGTGTTGCGCCTCATGTGTGGACCTTAGGACCACATGTCAGCCCCCATTAATGGTTATGGCCATGGGGATAATTATGCCCCTCTCCGGAACTCCCCTCCCCCTATTAGGTTTTTTCTCGAAACTCTTCCAAAACCCCGTGACTCCTATAGATAAAACATATCTCTTACTTCCGACATCCCGAGACATCTCATGTCCTTGGTAATCTCTCTGAATATTAATTCTACCACGCTGGAATTATCTGGATGATACCCACTCTCTTCTCCGGACCATCCAATGTGCACAACTGACTTTGACGCCTTAAGTGGGTGACCCATATAGGTTTGATAACAAGTAGACATGATCCAAAAACTATTTTTTCTTATCAATAATCAAGATCGTGACCATGGGCGTCCATATTGGTTCCTACTAGTTATACAAAAAAACTTTGTTGAACCTTTTGGTTATTAAGTAAGTTCCCATTACTTCACGATACCAATCAATACCCCGAGACGAGATGAATGATAAGACCGTGATTAAACTCTTTAATCATCATATCACATTATTCTTGATGTGTGGTATGATTCCTTTTACTCGTTACCGTGTTATAGTGTCACCATGACTAACGTCATGCCTTTGTCTATGCATAATTATTTACATATACCATTACACTGAGTGGATCCTAGATGTATCTTTTTATTGTCTAGATGATTAATTCTCGGTCTTGAACTATCATGATGAAATGAACACCTTTGAGAATACCGGTAATAGCCTTTTTTATCACCCAGTTTATGGTGTGATACTTGACTACACAAAAGTAAACTTTCGAGTGATAATCACCTTATATTCTCATGGTCAAAGGAAGAAAAAAAAACTAACCATATTGTAACGATGTTATTTATAGCAATGCTAAAACATATCTCGTAGTATCTAAACTACTTGGTTCTATCCAGCCACAATGTTAAAACAACAATGTTCTCCCCTTAAAGTTGACATAATAAATGTCCATGACCAGGAAACATGGTTATCTAACATTAACGAGTTTGTCTATGAGACATGAAAGGGGTTATAATGGTGTGTTATGTTTCTAACACATGTGTATGGGTTTTCCTCTAGATCTCACATTCAGTTGCCATAGCAGTTATAGTATAAAACAATAATACATTAATCATGAAACCGATTTATTTTATTGTCTCTTGGGCATACATGCAATAGTCTCCCACTTGCACAAGAAACAATAATCTAGTTTCTTGGTTCGGCACCTAATCGTATTACGGTGTTTATTGTGGTGTAGACTCCTTCCTTGGATCCGAAACTTTAGGTCCATGTGTATATTCATATATTGGAGAATCACTTCTCCCCTTGATCTCAAATGGTCCTTGCGGTTTAAATGTTTGGTGATTTAACCAAGAAGACAACCTGTTGTTCATAACATTCCTACATATTTTGTAAAGTACCTCATCCAGTTATGTGAAAAACTAAGATCCAAACATTTAATCTTTACACTTCCAAAGTGTATCCCATCTTACCGCTATCATAGTGTTAAACTTAGAATTTTTCCTCCAAGTTTAACATGGAATTTATTCCATCCCACTATGTCACCTTATTAACACTAAGTTGATTGTCTTTGTTACTATGCAACAAACCCTTTATTAGTGTAATAATTTACACTAAGTTGTTTTTTCATTTATCACAAACATGAATTATACCTTATATTTCTCATAAGGTTATATTCTCATCTTTTGTTTATGTCCATAACACTTAGGACATAAGTCATATCTGGTTTGTGTACATATTATGGCATACATGACTGATCTAATATCGCCCATCATATGTCTCATTTCTATTCATTCATAATGAAATAGATATGTTTTGTATACGTATTTTGATTTATATAAAAAATAATATTTCCCTTGGTTTGCACCAAGATGCTAATTTTTTTTTCCAAACAATTTAGTTCCACGATTTTAACACGTTTGATCCAACATAGACAAGTAATGTAAAACTAGAACCATACTCTGTTACATGCATTAAAGTTCTATCATATACTTTCTATCCAAACGTTTCTCACTTACGCACTTCCAAAGTGAAAATACTTATACCGCATTGTACTTAGTCATTTCATTCAAATACTATTTCAACGAAATATTTTACTATGTCAATAATATTTCCAATCAACGATATGTTGTTCACAGAAAGTATTCAAAATATTCTTTAGCGCTCCCACTAACTTTCTTGAGTCCACAAGCATCTTTACCGTCCTTGATGATGTTTAATACTTTGATCATTTCATCTAAGTGAAGATCCTAGATCCTTAATGCTTTATTTAGTTCCATCAATGGACAACTAAAGCTTTCATTCCTTTCTAGCATATTATTGATTGAATAATCAATTTCAATAAGTTGAAGACATGTTATGCAACACTTGCTAGACTAATCCGTATAACCATTAAAACCTTTCTATGAGACATTAAATCTCATTGTAGTCGTTTCTTTGAAATTTTTAACAAGTCAAGCCTTCATGGATGTTTCCACCCATGTTTTTTTACACACCCATTAACGAATGTAGGCTTAATGAACTTTCAAAGAGTATACGAAACTCGATACCAGGATACAAACTTGACTTTCTTTTATGGAGTTTCTGTCAGATTTCATGGCGTTTAGCCATATCTTTGGAGTTAACGTCCATGAGTGCTTCCCTTAGACCATAGTCTTGTTGGTTCCTTGCTCCCAAGGGTGACATGAAGGCCGAGAAAGCATTCGACAACCATAAGAACACCAAGCCAGTGCAACTGGGAAGGAGCTAGCAGGTCTCGCGCAGGGATAGGCAACCCTCCCCGGGACTCGTATCATCCCTACACCCAAGGTGTAATAGGTCGACACCTGGAAGGGTGTGTGGCGTATCCTTCTTTATACACCAACCAAGATCTGACAATGGCATCCTTCTTGGAAATACATGACAACCCTCCAGCGTCAAGCGAGGAAGCAACCCGACATGTGGCCAGGCGGAGGCGAGCTGTCTTCACCCCCACGCTCCACTATCGCCACCTCATCAGCCTAGTGGCACGACCAAAGACAGGTGCAATGCATGCTTGGGGACAGTTGTGGTTACCCCTTGGATATAAAAGTAGGGCCAAGTTCATAGAGAAAGGGGTGGAAAGGACGAAGGGAAGGATAGAAAGAAGAGGGCATCGAGAGGGGAAAACAGGAGACAAATAGTGGAGTAGAAAGCCTCCCGGGAATCAAACCACCCCCGGCCAGGCTGGGATAGCTACCCTTGTAACCTTGATTTCCATCACATAATACCATATTGGACAAGCATGTCATAGGGTTTTCTCGAAGAAAAGTTTAAACCTTGTGCCGAATCAATAAATTGGGTTACACTTCCCTCGAGGACAATTGCGATCACCTAAACTTGTGGGTTAACAAGATTTTTTTTTGGCGTTGTTGCCGGGGATTATAGATTTATCTATAAGTTCACTTGGGAAGTACACACTTTCTCTTTACTCTCTTTATTGTTATTGCTATCAATGGTTACTTTGTTTGAAACTATATTACTGGCAAGGTGGGTTCACGGAGGATCAACAAAAATATTATAAGGGACACCACTTGTCTCAAAAAGGGAAACACTTATGGCTCTAAATAAATAAATTGAACAATTATGCTAGATACTTGTGCTCTATGTATGACATATCTTATTTCCTTGATGAATTTTGTTCTTTATGAGGAGTAAACACTTTCCTTTCAATTGTGAGTTTATCCTAATGAAACTATATCTTCTTATGTTATAGGAAATTATGATTTTTATGATGTAGAGAAAATTTTAAATATTATTACATGGAAGGGTGTCGTTGAAATTTATTCATTGCTTGAAAATGATGATGATGCTCCTTACAAATCTCAGAGTTATGCTATACTTGATTATTGTTTGGTGAACTATGATGCTAATAATTATATTAATGAATATAAAAAGAGATTATGTATTCGAAAAGAAGAGAATAATACATTGCAGGAGCCCATGTAAGATGAGATTTATGAAATTGGAAGCTCACTGGATGAAAAAGAGGAGGAGAGTGAAGAACAAATTATCTACCCATGCCAACCTTCTAATGAGAGTAACTCTTTAGCTCATACTTTGCATACTTTATTTGATTTTCCTCCATACTTACCAAAGGAGGATGAGTGCTAAATTGATGAATGTTATGATCATATGTATTTTTTGTAATATCCCTTTTTTATGACCCTGATGTTTGATACGACTCCAACGTATCTATAATTTATGATGTTCGATGATGATATTATGCCAATTGCTACATGTTTTCTCCCTCCTTTATGTCATTTTTATCGATTTTCCGGACTAACCTATTGACAAGATGCCATAGAACCAGTTCCCTGTTTTATGATGTTTTTAGTTTCAGAAAAGTTGTTCTCGAAATATTCTCGAAATTGGAAAATTCGAAGCCCGGAAGTCTTATAATCCCCGAAGGTTCCACGGAGTCCCAAAGAGACTCGGAGAGGGGCCTCAGGGGGCCCACACCATGGGGTGGCGCCCCCGTGGCCGCGCCGGGGGGTGGTGTGGGGCCCCCAGGGCTCCACCGCCTTTGCCCTTTCGCCTATTTAATCCCCTCCGAAGGAAAACCCTAGGCACCTGATAAAAAATCCCCGAAAAGTTCCACAGCCGCCGTCAACCCTAGATCAGGGGGGGTTCTGAAGCTATCTCCCGGCACCCTGCCGGAGAGGAGATCATCACCGGAGGCCTTTTCATCACCATGCCTTCCTCTGGAGTGATGCGTGAGTAGTTCATCCTTGGACTACGGGTCCATAGTAGTAGCTAGATGGTTGTATTATGCTCCTATGCCTCAATGTTTAGATCTCGTGAGCTGCCTAACATGATCGAGATTGTTCTTATGTACTCCTTTGTGTTGTGTTTGTTGGGATCCGATGAATATTGAACTTATGCCAAGTTGATTATAGTCTTTATTTCTTATGTTATTTGATATCTTGCATGCTTTCCGTTGCTAGTGGTTGCTCTGGCCAAGTAGTTGCTAGTGACTCCAAGAGGGAGTATTTATGCTCGATAGTTGGGTTCATGCCTCCTTTTCGCCTGTGCTCGAGTGACAGAAACGTGACGGGGGAGGATGTGTTGTTGCCACTAGGGAGAAAACAGCGGTGTGAGTGCCCGCGTGCACAATCATTGCTTACATTACACACATTGCTTAATGCGATTATCTGTTGTTTGCAACTTAATACCTAAGGGGATTCAGATGATAACCTGAG
This sequence comes from Alopecurus myosuroides, assembly GCA_028641055.1. Lineage (NCBI taxonomy): Eukaryota > Viridiplantae > Streptophyta > Magnoliopsida > Poales > Poaceae > Alopecurus > Alopecurus myosuroides. The sequence continues at coordinate 52,255 of JAPCYS010000358.1, forward strand.
GGTGGATTATTAGTCATAGAGGTAGTTGGATTACGGTCTATGTATATTGTTGTAATGCCCGCACTAAATATCATTGTAGTCATCATGTCATGAATGTGCACTACGGTGCAACCTTTATTTGTCAATTGCCTAGCTGTAATTTATTCACCCATCATGCTATCTTTTATGGAGAGACACCACTAGTGGACCTATCAACCCCGGTCCATTTTCCTACACTGTTAAACAAACCACTACAATTTACTGCTTTCTTTACTTACTGCAAGCATACACTATTTTCCACACTATACGTCTAATCTTTGTTTTCAGCAAGACCGGTGAGATTGACAACCTCACTGTACCGTTGGGACAGAGTATTTTGGTTGTGTTGTGTGCAGGTTCCGCGCTGTTGCTGACACCGGTGAGCCATCACCACCGTCAGTGGCATCAACCTTCTGAAGATCCTCTTTCTCCTACTGGATTGATAACCTTGGTTCTTAACCGAGGGAAATTCTTACCGTTGCACTCATCACACCCTCCTCTTGGGGTTCCCAACAAACAGGAATTTCTGCAAGGAATTTCTGTCGCCATTGCCAACACCAAGGAATTTCTAGCGCCGTTGCTGGGGAGAAAGAAGTCTTCTGGCAAGGGGTGTATCTCACTCTCAACCTCTTTATTCTGTTCATTGTCTTTTTATTTATTTTTTTTTGTCTTGTTTTGCTTATTTATATAAAAAACACACAAAAAATAGTTTACTTTATAGCTGTTATTTATTTGCTTACTTTTATTTTTCTAAAATGAGTTCCTATGAGAATACTAAGTTGTGTGACTTCCCTAGCACAAACAACAATCATTTTATTTGCACACCTATTGCTCCACCTCCTCCTACTTCTGCTTTCTATGAAATCAAACCCGCTTTATTAAATCTTGTTATGAAAGAGCAATTTTCTGGTGTTGGTACTGATGATGCTAGTGCTCACCTTAATAATTTTGTTGAACTATGTGAGATGCAAAAATATAAAGATGTGGATGGAGATATTATTAAACTGAAATTATTTCCTTTCTCTTTGAGAGGAAGAGATAAATAATGGTTGCTATCGTTGCCTAGAAATAGTATTGATTCATGGACTAAGTGTAAAGATGCTTTCATTGGAAAATATTATCCTCCTACTAAGATTATGTCCCTGAGAAGTGACATAATGAATTTTAAACAATTTGATAATGAACATGTTGCTAAAGCTTTGGAAAGAATGAAAACTATGGTGAAGAATTGTCCCACTCATGGACTGACTACTTGGATGATTATACAAACCTTTTATGCAGGACTGAACTTCTCCTCAAGGAACCTATTGGATTCAGCTGCTGGAGGTACCTTTATGTCCATCACTTTGGGCAATGCAATAAAGCTTCTTGATGATATGATGATAAATTATTCAGAGTGGCACATTGAGAGAGCTCCACAAGGTAAGAAGGTAAATTCTGTTGAGGAAACCTCCTGTTTGAGTGAAAGGCTTGATGCTATTATGTCTATGATTGTTAATGGTAAAGCTCAAGTTGATCCAAATAATGTTCCTTTAGCCTCTTTGGTTGCTCAAGAAGAGCATGTTGATGTGAACTTTATTAGAAATAATAATTTTAACAACAATGCTTATAGAAATAATTTTGGTGGAAACAATTATAAGCCCTATCCTCCTAATAGTGGTAGTGGTTATTCTTATGGTAGATCTGGAATGCCTAGTGAGGAAAGGATTGTAGAAGTTGAAAAATCAACTAAGAACTTTATGCAAATGCAATATGAACAAAATAAGTTGTTTACTAAAACTATGGAAGAGCAATCTGCTATGTTGAGAACTATTAGCCAACAAATTGGGAATTTAAATAGAGAAATCTCTGGTTTGCAAGGTAAAATTTCAAGTGCTGAGGTTAGTATTTCGGCCCTATCAGAGGCACAATTTTCTTTGATCAATAAAATGGCTGCTAAAACTGAAACCATTGACGATAATCCTTTTGCTGCAACCAATGCCATTCAAGTTCGAATTGATGATAATGTTAGGTTGATGGCTGAATTACGTGCTAGGTGGGAAAGGGAAGATGAATTGGCTAAAAAGAATAATATTGCTAGAGGATGCACTATCACCACCACTAGTAAAACTGAAGCTCCAAGTGCTAGTAAACCTCCTACTATCAGTGGTAAAAAAGTTGGTGTTAAAAAAGTCTCCACCCCTTCGGTGAAACGTGCTAAATTGCCTCAAATTGCTGAAATTGCTTCTGATAAAAGTGTTGAAATTTTTAGAGATGTGGGAGATAATGGTCCCATTACTTTTGATGATAATAATATTGATTTTGATGATTTCAATATCTCTGAAGTTATTATGTTCCTACAAAAGCTTGCTAGAAGTCCCAATGCTAGTTCCATGAATATGGCTTTTACTAAACATATTACCAATGCTCTCATGAAAGTTAGAGAGGAAAAGCTGAAACTTGAAACATCTATCCCTAGGAAATTAGATGATGGTTGGGAGCCCATCATTAAGATACAAGTAAATGATTTTGATTGCAATGCATTGTGTGATCTTGGTGCTAGCATCTCTGTTATGCCTAAAAAGCTTTATGATATGCTTGATCTACCACCGTTGGAACACTGTTATTTGGATGTGCATCTTGCTGATAATGCTAAGAAGAAACTTTTTGGTAGAATTGATGATGTTCTTATTATGGTTAACAATAACCTTCTCCATGTTGATTTTGTTGTTATGAACATTGAATCCAATGCTTCTTGTCCTATTGTTTTAGGAACACCTTTTCTTAGAACTGTTGGTGCTGTTATTGATATGAAAGAGGGGAGTATTAAATATCAGTTCCCACTCAAGAAAGGTATGGAACACTTTCCTAGAAAGAGAATGAAGCTACCTTTTGACTCTATTATTAGAGCAAGTTATTATGTTGATGCTTCTTCACTTGAAAATACTTGAGTTGCTTTCTATGCCTAGTTGAAAGGCGTTCAAGAAAAGAGCTACCGGGAGACAACCCGTTTTATTTCTCCGTTTTCAACCCATTTTCCGTCGTTTTATTTTATTTTCTTTGCACATGGGTGTTGTCTATTTCCTTAGCAACCCGCTGTATCTTTTCTTTTGTGTTTTTTTTAGCCAAGTAAAGCCTCTAGTGGAAAGTTGAGACTATATTTCGAATTTCTGCGCATGAAATAGACTTATGCTGTCCACTGTTAATTTCGTATGAAATCACAAAAAATTCAAAATGACCTGAGTTTTTTTGTGCGTAATCCTAGGCTATATACGCAACTTTTCTTAGTTGAACACCTTTTGATTTGAGCAACAGAAGATTTTCGAAAAAAAATCATCTTTACCTGTTGTCCTGTTTTGACAGATTTCTGCCAATAATTGCATTTGCATCTTAATCTCTTTCTTTTGATGTTCTTTTGAGAAAAAGAGTTTTAAAAGAAGTTGTGACAATAGCTAATGTGTTTTTGAGTGTTAGGATTGTGTTGAAACTGAACCATATGAATTTATTATTTCGATTGCGCTAACGTTGCTAATGAAGATTGTGAGAAGTTCGATGTGAAGGAAGTTTTCAAGGGTCAAGAGAAGAGGATGATATGACGTGATCAAGAAGAGTGAAAAGCCTAAGATTGGGGATGCCCCGGTGGTACATCCCAGCAAATTCCAAGAAGACTCAAGCGTCTAAGCTTGGGGATGCCCAAGGCATCCCCTTCTTCATCGACAATTTATCAGGTCACTTCTAGTGAAACTATATTTTTATTCGGTCACATCTTATGTGCTTTACTTGGAGCGTATTTTATTTTTGCTTTCAGTTTTTTTTTATTTTTGCAGTAAGCTTGGTTGGACCCCAGCATTCTTTTATTGGAGAGTGACACGCTCCGCTTTTTCATGGGAATACTTTGTATTCTTAATCTTTGTCTAGCTGCTGCATTTATTTAGCTCCTGTTTTGCATGCATCTCTTATCTAAGAGATGTTAGTTTTAGTAGTGTTATGTGAGCGATCTCATGTTTGCTTGCTGTATCATGAAGATTATTTTGTTAAAATATATATTGTATGGTGCTTGATGTAGAATTTTTAATGGTGCAAGTAGAAGCTTGTATAGACTGTGGCTAGAGCTTTTTCATATCATGCTAGATGTTATTTTAGTTTTAAAGCCTTGTAGTTATTGAGTAGCATGATTAGCCTCAAATAGTTGAGAGTGTTTAATGTTCCATTGAAAGATTCAGGAGTTGTTTTTGTCATACTGAAGCATAAATTTATGGTAATCTCTTTCGAATGTTTTATTTGGTTGACTTGGCGCATGCTCACACCATGTTTATGACTATGAACCAGTCACTAATAGCCTCTATGATCATTTAGTTTTTGAACTTGTGATACCTCTTATGCTTTAATTAATGATGTTTATGTCGCTATGCATGATTATGGCTCTTATGCTCTCTTGATTGTCGCTCCCAGTCTTTTGCTAGCCTCCACCTGTACTGAGTATGAGCTCTACTCGTGCATCCAACTCCCTAAAACCAAGTTTTTCCATTGTGTCCATCATACCTACCTACATGTGGTATTTAACTGCCACTCCAAGTAAATTGCTCATGTGTTACCTTTAAAACCTTCAAAACCACTCCTGCTCTGTGTTCCTGTTTTTTCTCATGAGGACGTAAATAGAGAATCTTTATCTCACTCGTTGATTGGATTTCACACCCTGGACTAGTGGCTTCATCTGGTTATCCAATTGATAGAAGAGTTGGCAGCGGTGTGCCTAGTCCCAAATTAATACACACAAAATATCTTCACTATTTTTGCCCCTGATTTATGAGTCAAAGCATAATTGTGTAAACAAAAGATAAAGAGGGATGACCTTCTATACCAGTTGCATCCTTCATATGGGAGCCACTCTTGTGGAATCTAGTTGGCTTGTGACGTACTGTATTTCCTGTTTACCATACGTTGACATTAGCATACATCTCCCAAAATATAGACACTCCTCCATGGTATGTGATTGTTGGCAAGCACCCGAGGATTCGGTTAGCCATGGTTTGTGAAAGATGGATGGGAGGAGTGTCAAAATTTTAATACCACTGTTTAATAAAATAAAAAGCTCTAGAACATGAGTGATCCCTGCTTCCCTCCGTGAAGGGCCTTTCTTTTACTTTTATGTTGAGTCTCCATCTTCTAACTTTATGCACAGTTGAGAGAGCATTTTTGCCATTCTGAGTTTTATGTGCATTTGTCCCAAAAACATTATTAATTGATTCATGATGTGTTATTAGTTGTTCTCAAATTATTTGTTCTACTCCTCCTCATGAACTTTGAAGGTGTCTAGGCATTTATGTTTTGCCCCACTCTTAAGGACTAGCGAAATATCACTTTGCCATGCTTTCTCTATACTTGAAACAAACGTATATCTTGCTTTGCATTATTATTCATGATCTTTTATTTAAGATACTTCTCACGATGCAAAGTGATTGCTATGCTTTATTATTAAAGTTCTATTTATCATGTTTGTGTTAAAAGTTCTATGATCTCAGCTTACATACGCTTTTACGTTATTATGATCAAGATTGTGTGGTAGCATGTCACCCAGAAATTATTTTATTATTTTGTTTATCGTTTACCTACTCGAGGACGAGTAGGAACTAAGCTTGGGGATGCTTGATACGTCTCCAATGTATCTATAGTGTCTGATGTTCCATGATGATATTATGCCAATTGCTACATGTTTTCTCCCTTCTTTATGTCATTTTTATCGATTTTCCGGACTAACCTATTGACAAGATGCCACAGAGCCAGTTCCCTATTTTCTGCTGTTTTTAGTTTTAGAAAAGTTGTTCTGGAAATATTCTTGGAATTGGAAAATTCGAAGCCCGGAAGTCTTAGAATTTCCGAAGGTTCCACGGAGTCCCGAAGAGACCCGGAGAGGGGCCTCAGGGGGCCCACACCATGGGGTGGAGCGCCCCCCTTGGCCGCGTCGGGGGTGGTGTGGGCCCCCCAGGGCTCCACTGCCTTTGCCCTTTCGCCTATTTAATCCCCTCCGAAGGAAAACCCTAGGCACCTGATAAAAAATCCCCGAAAAGTTCCGTAGCCGCCGTCGTCGTCAACCCTAGATCAGGGGGTTCTGAAGCTGTCTCCCGACACCCTGCCGGAGACGAGATCATCACCGGAGGCCTCTTCATCACCATGGCTGCCTCCGGAGTGATGCATGAGTAGTTCATCCTTGGACTACGGGTCCATAGCAGTAGCCAGATGGTTGTCTTCTCCTCCTATGCCTCAATGTTTAGATCTCGTGAGCTGCCTAACATGATCGAGATTGTTCTTATGTAATCCTTCGTGCTGTGTTTGCTGGGATCCGATGAATATTGAACTTATGCCAAGTTGATTAGAGTCTTTATTGCTTATGTTATTTGTGATCTTGCATGCTTTCCATTGCTAGTGCTTGCTCTGACCAAGTAGTTTCTAGTGACTCCAAGAGGGAGTATTTATGCTCGATAATTGGGTTCATGCCTCCTTTTCGCCGGTGCTCGAGTGACAGAAACATGACGGGGGAGGATGTGTTGTTGCCACTAGGGACAAAACAACGGTGTGAGTGCCCGCGTGCACAATCATTGCTTACATTACACACATTGCTTAATGCGATTATCAGTTGTTTGCAACTTAATACCTAAGGGGGTTCGGATGATAACCTGAGGGTGGATTATTAGTCATAGAGGCAGTTGGACTACGGTTTATGTATATTGTTGTAATGCCCACACTAAATATCATAGTAGTCATCATGTCATGAATGTGCACTATGGTGCAACCTTTATTTGTCAATTGCCTAGCTATAATTTGTTCACCCAACATGCTATCTTTTATGGAGAGACACCACTAGTGAACCTATGAACCCCGGTCCATTTTCCTACACTGTTAAACAAACCACTACAATTTACTGCTTTCTTTACTTACTGCAAGCATACACTATTTTCCACACTATACGTCTAATCTTTGTTTTCAGCAAGATAGGTGAGATTGACAACCTCACTGTACCGTTGGGACAAAGTATTTTGGTTGTGTTGTGTGCAGGTTCCGTGTTATCGTTGACACCGGTGAGCCATCACCACCGTCAGTGGCATCAACCTTCCGAAGATCCTCTTTCTCCTACTGGATTGATAACCTTGGTTCTTAACTGAGGGAAATTCTTACCGTTGCACTCATCACACCCTCCTCTTGGGGTTCCCAACACATAGGAATTTCTGCAAGGAATTTCTGTCGCCATTGCCAGCATCATTGTTTCCTATACTTATGGCCCATATGCCCCTGTGAATGGAACTTATAAATATGTTTGTGAAACTGTTATATGTGATAATCGGTGCTATTTTTATAAAATCTTATGATAAGCTTTTGATCATTCCTACTATTGATATGCATGATAATGAGTAAGTTTTCTTAAAAAATTATATCATAATGCTCTAGATGATTGCTGATACGTCCCTGACATATCTATACATTTTCATTGCTCCATGCTTGTTTTTCTATCTATTGCTTCACATTTTCCATATGTTTTCTATCATTTTTCATATGCTTTCCACGACTAACCTATTAACTCACTAACCAGAGTCAGTTCTTGTTTTCTGCTGTCTTTTTGTTTATACAGGAAATATTCACGAAAAGTCCTACAAAACCACGGAGGCAAGTTTTTACCTGGAAGAAAGACGCAGCCAGAAGGAGAGCCTTGATGGCTGACATTGGTAAACCCCAAGAGAAAGGTTGTTAAGAGTGCAACGACAAGTTTTCCCTCAAAAAAGAAACCTAGGTTGAATCGACCAGTAGGAGGTCAAGCAATCTCTGACGGTTGATGCAACTGAGATGGCATGGCGCACTATCGGTTCAGGAGCAACGTGGAGCCTACACAACACAATCAATTCACTTTTCCCCAACAAAGCAGTGAGGTTGTCAATCTCACCGGTTTTGCTGAACACAAAGAGGTCAAACGTATGGTGTGGTAAACAGTAGTAAAACAATATGAAAACAATAGCAGAAGTATGAAAACAGTGGAAGCAGTGTGTGTATTATCAGTATGAGAAAATGGACCGGGGTCCACAGTTCACTAGAGGTGTCTCTCCATAAAACATAGCTAAGATGTGTGGTGAACACATTACAGCTGGGCAATTGACAGATAAAGAAACATGCATGGCATAAAGATTACATACTCAAGCACAGATGCAAAGGAGGCATGAACCCACTATCGAGCATAAATACTCCCTCTTGGAGTCACTAGCATATACTTGGCCAGAGAATCTACTAACAACGGAGAGCATGCAAGATCATAAATAATATACACATGAAGATAACATGATAGATTGATAATCAAAAGACATAGCATTCAATAATCATCGGATCCCACCAAACACAACATGTAGCAGTACAAATAGATGATCTCGATCATGTGAGGCAGCTCATGAGATCTAAACATGAGGCATAAAGTGGAGAGGACAACCATCTAGCTACTGCTATGGACCTGTAGTCCAGGGATGAACTACTCACGCATCACTCCGGAGGCGAGAATGATGGTGTAGACCCCTCCGGTGATGAATTTCCCTCCCGGCAGGGTGCTGGGGAGAGCTCCAGAACCCTCCCAATATCGGGTTCACAATGACGGCGGCCTCAGGTGTTTCTCGGGGAAAAAAGTGGTATATATTTAGGGTTGACGTATCGGGGGGAATAAATAGGCGAAAGGGCGATGGCGATGGACACCCGAGGGGCCCACACCACCCCCAGTCGCGGCCAGGGGGCGCGCCGCCCTATGGTGTGCCCCCTGTGGCCCCCCTCAAGGCCTCTTCGAGACTCCGTGGAACCTCTGGGAATTCTAAGACTTCCGGGCTTCGAATTTTCCAATTCCGAGAATATTTCCAGAACAACTTTTCTGAAACTAAAAACAGCAGAAAACAGGGAACTGGCTCTATGGCATCTTATCAATTGGTTAGTCCCGGGAAATCGATAAAAATGACATAAAGTGTAAGGAAAACATGTAGCATATGGCATGAAAACAACATGGAACATCAGAAATTATAGATACGTTTATGACGTATCAAGCCTCATGAGAGGGTCCATCCCATTAAGCGACCGCATGGCGCGACCTAAGGGGGGCCGCTCCCCTGCATCTTCTGGTGGTTGTGGGCCTCCCCCGGAACCGCCTCTTCGCCTATAAATTACCTTTTTATCTAAAAACATTAGGGACGGAGAAATTTTCACGAAATGATACGGAGGCGATGTCACCTCCAAAAATCAAACTAGGGCTTCTAGAGTCATGCCCGGTACCCTGTTGGGGGAGAATCGTCACCAGAGGCCTCTACATCACCATGATTTCCTCCGGACAGATGCGTGAGTAGTTCATCCTTGCACTACGGGTCCATAGCAGTAGCTAGATGGTGATCTATCCTCCTTGTGCTAGCATGTCACATTATTGTGATTTTTTCCTAACATGATCAAGATCGTTCTTATGTAAATGATACATGTTGTATTTGCTAGGATCCAATGAATCATGAAATTATGATCAGTTTGTGCATGTCTTTATATTGAGCTTCACTTATATCTTGTTAGTGTTTCAGTGTGTTCTTGCACACTCTCTGGTGTGTATGAATACTCTGTCCAAGTTGTTGTATGCATCTCCAAGAGGGAGATTTATGTTAGATAGTGGGTTCATGCCTTCTTGTTGAATGCGCTCGAGTGATAGAAACATGTAAGGGGAATAATGTGTTGTTTCCACTAAGGGGAAAGATCGGTGTTCTTTTTTGCGTGATGATAATTATTGCTTACATTATGTATTGGGATTAACACAATTGTTTGTTTCTTGCAACTTAATACTAGGGAGATTTGCTGGATAACTTTATTTAGGTGGACTATTAGATATAGATGCATGCTAGATAGTGGTCCATATGCCTTGACGTAATTCCTACATGATTAGAACCCGTAAACTTTATCTTTTCATACTAGCATTGTTATGCCCTCATGATTTGTCAATTGCCTAGCTATAATTTGCTTACCAACATGTCTATTGGTTTATGGAGAGACACCACTAGTGAAACTATGCCCCCCAGTCCATTCTTTTACAACCTTGTTTACGTGCTTTTCATCATCACTTGCTCTATGTAATCGAGCGTCAATGATTTTCTATCGCGAGAGCAAAAGGGGATTGGGGATATTGAGGTTCCCCGCAAGTTGCCAATTTCTACCTGCCTATTTCCCTTCAAGCTCTCAATGAATTGAGAACTTTGCAAATGGAGGTTTCACACATCATTATTGAAGAGGAAATGTCGGATCAATGGACTTATTCATAGGGTGTTATCTATTCTACTATAGCATTCTATCAGTTTTGTTTCAGAGATATTGAGGTTCATGCAGCTTACAGTGGCTTTGGGATGGATCCTATATTCCCAAACACAAATTTTTTGGCAGGTTATTACTCTTAGATAGACTCAATACTAGGAATATGCTTAGAAGAATACATTTCATCTTGGATACACAGTATGACTGCTCCATGAGTCATTCTAACACTGAAGAGACTGTGGAACATCTCTTCTTCCATTGCCCCTGTATCACTTCATGTTGGAATAAACTTGGTATATCCTTCCCAACAAACCATTTTGCTGTCAGATTACAACTTTTCCAATTGGCTAGGGATTCTTGGAGGAATTCCATGTTCATGGATGTGTTCATTGTGGCAGCTTAGTCCATTGGGAAGGAGAGGAATAATTACTATTTTCAGAATATTCCTCCTGATTCAGCATCTTGGTGGCTAGATTTAAGACAGACTTTTCTCTTCTAGTTCAATAAACTAAGCCAGCTCTTCATAGTTTTATATCAAGCCTAGTGCTTTCTCTGTATTTTTTTTCACTTCTTGTATGTTGTTTACTTTTTTCTCCTAGCTCCCACCTTGTAAATATTTAAATATTTCTGCCTTTTGGGCCTTCATTTTATTTAAGGGGCAGTAGGAGGCTTTCCTACTGTCATAAAATTTCAAAAAAAAAGAAAGAGGATTGGGGACGAGCACGTGAGAGAGAAGGAGATGGGAGAGAGTGAGACTAACGAGTGGGACCGGGTCCTTTGACTGGAGTCAAATCACTTAAGTGACTGGCCCACCTGTCAGTAGGGGCATTTTGTTAATTTGTTAATCACCAAATAATACTTAAAATTCAAAGATTTGATTTAAGGTGTCCTAGACACCCAAAAATAAAAATAAAATATTCTACATACGCATAAAAATATGAAGAATTTGTTTCTAAATTTTATTTGATTTTTGAAAACCTTTTCTTCGAGTGAAAAATTCAAATATCCTTAAGTGGAAATGGTGTGAAAGGTTTTAATTCAAATTTTAAAGATCCTTATGTGGAAATGATTTGAAAGGTTTTACATAAAATTTCAAAGATTCTTAAGCCGACATGATTTGAAATAAAATTATTTTCTTAATAGTATAAAATAGAAAATTAGTTATGAAGTTTCAACTATATGAACTAATTGTTCAAATCCTTATAAGTTTGATCCTCATTATAAATCTTTGTAAAATAATTATTTCCCATTAAATTGGGGGAATTTGATAAAAAATGATTTCAGATCAAATTGAAGGGGTTCGCTAGGGCATATCATTTATGCATATTAGCATGCCATTGGTTTAACATTGTCTTATCAGAAAATGCTGATGTTTTTTTAGAATCCGAAGTTCGCGAGTCACTTGAAGCTATAGACTGCACTATATCTTAGTATCAAGGCAAGTTCATTCTTGCATGACCATTGGATTATTTTTCCAAAGTTTTTACAAAATCCTTATTTGTTTCTACTACATTGCAAGTAAATTTCTTTTGTTTCTAATGTGTTGCAAATAACTTGCTTTTATGAATGATTGGTTGGCAGTGGAACCACAAACTAATTGTTGTGGTGGAGGTTCCATCGTACGAGAAAGCTAGGATTAATAATAAGTGTTCCATAGCTTGTCAAGCTCCATATACTCGTGTCAACCAAAGGTCCCGGTATGTGCCAGAGGGGTCATAAGTACCTTCTTTCTTATATCATATTCTCGGATATGCTACCTGGTTGGGTCGTGGATGCGATCAACCTGCGTGGGAGCATCATGTAAACTTCCCCCGACGGGTCCAGTGAAGGTAGTGGTGTCTTGGGTGGGTGATATTGATGGATCGAGCCCACGTAATGCCAAGGATCTGGTCTACCACGACAAGGGTGAGTATGTGGGGTTGAAGAATACCCGGAATGAATTCAAGAACCGTACACTCAACAAACCACACAGCTGAGTATGAAACTTTTATCAAGGTTAAGGCTACTTTTGGCAAAAGTGGCGCACCTCTACGGAGTGTAAAAATATGAAAGTTACATCTATGTTCATGGAAGGAACTACATTCGCAATGGGAAAGGAATGTTAAGTGATTATCAAACCAGTGAGGGATGAGGAACATAGTTTTCGAATCTAAATCAAACCTTTTCTAGAGACCTTTACAAAAACTTGCAACATTTCTATGATTGTTGGTCATGACATTAGTCAGTGCATGAAAACACAAACCTTTTCTTACCCGAGCTTGCTTAGTAACGCTCATTACTCAATTCTTCCGTTGATCCTTTTCTTAGACTTTAAGGAGGCCAATGACGTCAACAATCAATGCATCAAACGACAATGGTTCTACTACAAAGCACCAAACTTATCTGGAGGAATCGAAGGAGTTAATGACATGATCACCTATGGGGCAGACAACAATGAAGAAGACGAGCCACATGAGTACGTAAGCGAGTCGAGTCTAATATTAGAAGGAAACCTAGTTGAGCAGCTCTATGATCTAAGTTGTTTAGCTATCATGGGTTTCTCTTTGTTTTTGCAAGTGTTTCATCATATGTTTCAAGTTGACTTTGAAACGTTTGATCCTCCCTATATGACTGAGGAAGAGTTTATTCATTTTTGGCCAGTAATAATAAGTAGTGTGAACTAGTGGACCTGTGATGTTTCTGTTGTACTACTCTAAGGGATGTAATATTTATGGAGAATGGCTTCCTTAAGTTTTATGTCAACGACTTGTTCACTACACATGCAATGGTGTATGGGGTTACCGCATTTTTATATCATTTTAGGACATTTTCCCGAACTAACCTATTAACTAGATGCCCAATGTCGGTTCTTGTTTTTTTTTCCTTTTTGGTTTCAGAAAACCTCTCTTGCAAAAGTTCGCGAAAAGACCGAAAAATTTATAGGAGGTGGTTTTTCACCAACATGAATACGATGTTCAAAGGAGACCCGGAGGCGGGCCTCTGATGAAGTGAATCACACACACCCATTGGGAACCTCAAGAGGAATGTATGATGTAGCGCAGAGGAACATTTCCCTCTTGGAAGAAACCAAGGTGACCAATCCAGTAGGACTTCAAGGCTAACAATTAGGTTGCTTGTTGTCTAGCGTTCAACAAGCGTGAACCTACATACAAAGCACAAACTCTCTCTTTCTCCCAACTTTCCAGAAAGGTTGTCAATATTCCCATCTTGCTATAAACGAGAGGATTAAACCTATCGAGTGTTTGGAGATTAAAATAAGAACTTTACAATGAGCAAGTGAATATGGTTGTAATCAATGTAAGAAAATGGACCAGGGCCATAGTTTCACTAGTGGTTTCTCTCCAAAGGACAATACACATATTGGGTAAACAAATTAAAGCTAGGCAGTTGACAAATCATGAGGTCATAACAATGCTATTATGACAAGATAAATTTCACGAGTTCTAATAATGTAGGCATTACGTCAAGGCATATGGACCGCTATCCCACATGCGTCCATATCTAATAGTCTACCTCAAGAAATCTATCTATCCAATCTCTCTAGTATTTAGTTGCAAGAAACAGAGAATTGCATTGAGATACATACATGATGTAAGCAATGATTCTCATCATACAAACAAGAACACTGTTGTTTTCCCCTTAGTGAAAACATCAAATCCTCCCACTTACACGTTTCTAGGACTCGAGCACAGGCAACAAGGAGGCATGAACCCACTAACTAGCATAAACTCCCTCTTGGAGATGCATACATGAACTTGCCAAAGAAGCCATAGACATCGGAGAGTGTGTAAGAACACATTAGAATACTAACATAGATATAAGTGAAGCTGAATATAAAGTAATGAACAAACTGATCATAATTTCATGATTCATCAGATTCTAGATAACACATCATGTAGCAATTACATAAGAACGATCTTGCTCATGTTAGGCAGCTCACAAGACTGTGTAATGATAGCACAAGGAGGAGATATCACCATCTAGCTATTGTTATGGACCCGTAGACCAAGGATGAACTACTCATGCATATGTCTGGAGGCAATCATGATGATGTAGAGGCCTCGAGTGATGATTCCCCCTCCGTCAGGGTGCTGGAGCAGGACTCGAGAAGACCTAGATTGCACTTTTGAGGCTTGTTGTATCACCAGGTCCGAGTCCCTGAAGTAGAGGATGTGCTGGATCCCCATCTCCTTGGCTAGCTTGAGGCCGTGGACGAGGGACTCATACGTTGCCACATTGTTGGAGGCCATGAAGTGGATTTGTGATTCGTATTCAAGCCAGTCTCCTTTGGGAGAGGTGAGGATGATGTCGGCTCCCAATCCCCTTGCATTTTGGAGCCATCGAATTGCATCTTCCAATGCGAGGAGTCAGGGATAGGCGACAGATACTTATTTTACGCCCAGTCAACGAAGAAATCGGCGAGGACCTGGTAGTTGATGGCACTGCGCGACTTGTAGAGCATGTTGTGCGCCACCAGGTTGATGGCCCACTTGGCAAAGCGGCCGGTTGCATCTTTGTTGTCAATGATCTCCGAGAGCGGAGTCGTGCTCAACATGGTGATAGTGTACGCCTGGAAGTAATGCAGAGTTTCTTGGCGGAAAAATACACGCCATATACCAGCTTTTGGTAGTGGGGGTAGTTTTTCTTGGACTACGAGAGGACCTTGCTGATGTAGTAGAACGACCTCTACGTCGGCTGCTCTTTATCCTTCTGCGACCGCTCGACCACCAAGACGGCGCTGATGACCCGGCTGGTTGCTACGATGTACAACAGCATGGGCTCTTTTGGAGCCGGCGGCGTGAGGACTGGTGCGATGGACATCACCCGGTTGAGGTCGAGAAAAGCCGCATCTGCCTCGTGGGTCCATGCGAACTTGTCCGCCTTCTTTAGGAGCTGGTAGAGCAAGAGGGATTTCTCGCTCAGCCGACTGATGCTGACGTGATCACATGCTCGTTGGGAGTCCCCAAGCGGAAGGTATGTTGTAGTCTAGCGGAAATTTCCCCCCAATTAAGGAACCAGGGTTTATCGAACCAGTAGAACTTTGTAGTCTTGGAGAAGGTTGCTTGTTGTCTAGCGCGTCAACAAGCATGGAACCTGCACACAAAAACAAACTCTCTCTTGCCCCAACTTTTCGGAAGGTTTTCAATTTTCCGGTCTTGCTGAAAACAGGAGAATTAAACGTATAGAGTCCTGAAACTAATAAACGTAAAAAAAACGGAACATCAAGGAAGTAATTATGAAAGTGCTTAAAATAAGATTACAAATATGAAGAAAATAGGGCCGAGTGACATATGTTCACTAGTGGTGTCTCTCCAAAGAAAACAAACATGTTAGGTGAACAAATTATAGCTAGACAATTGACAAATCATGAATGTATAACAATACTATTATGACGAGATATAGTTCACGGGTTCTAATATTGTAGGCGTTACGTCAAGGCACATGGACCGCTATGCATCATGCATCCATATCTAAAAGTTAACCTTAAGAAAGCTATCCAACAAATCTCCCTGGTATTAAGTTGCAGCAACGAAGTGATTGCTTTATGTGCAACAGACAAATGCATTAAGAACAATACGTAATGTAAGCAATGGTTCTCATCCCTAGACAAGAGCATTGCTGTTTTCTCCCTGGTAGCAACAACACATCCCCCATCCGTCACGTTTCTGTCACTCGAGCACAAATGTAATGTCACACCCCTGTTTTTAAGCACTTGTATAATAGTAATTTAGCAAACCTGTTAAGACTTTTGTAATACAATTAAGTGGACAACATGTTTGTGTAGTAATGCTTATCTATGCAATTTAAGTGGTGTGTTCTTTTCACTCACTTGAGGATTTTTCTCCTAAGGAAAACATTGTTTTCTATTTGTTTTCCTATGTTTTCCACTAAGGTTCTTAAGAGAATATTTTTCAAAACTTGAGGTAACACTTTGTATCAACTTAAAAGTGTGTTATTGATGGTTAGGAATCAACTTGACCTTGAAATAAAATTAATTGGAAAAGATTTCATTAGATTTTCCAATATAATTTTTGTCCTGAAAAACAGCCAAGTAGCTGTTTTCAACCCTTGTTTTCCATCACAAGGATTATCCAATTATGGACTTTATTTGATCAAAACTACTCTATGCCAAGAGGAAAACAAAACTACACCCTTGGAAAAACTTGCAAAGGTAATTAACACACTTTTCCATGATGGTTTTTGAGCCATCTTTTAAGACAGTTTTTAGGCAGTATAAAAACAGAGGAAGTGCCTACCTTGCCAATTGTTTTCAGAGCCTTAAACCCCTCATTTTTCAGATCAAATGATTGGTTCTTAAACTTGGATAGTTGCTCTTTGTTGAGCATTTTAAATCACACTTTTTGGAATCTGTTTGTTTGGTGAAAACAACTCCCACTTTTGCTATCTCTGTCTGTTTTTCCAGCACTTAGAAAAATTCAGAAAACTGCCTAACTGAATTTTTCTGACAGAACAGTGATCAACACGTTTAGACTTGATGATTTATCTTGTGTGTACTGATCCAAGCCTTGCCACTTTGCCAATTCGAAAACAATGTTATTGAGCTTCTAGAAGGTGACATTGGATCCCATTTTGGCTGACTAGGGAGGGAGAAAATGAGGTGGCATTTGACTAAGTGATGATGTCACTTATAGTGGTTGGAATAGTGTAATTTTTCACTTTTGCCCATCCCTTGGCCCCTACTGTGGCTTTGCTCACCCAAATGTACTAAGATTAACCCCATGGCACCAATTAGAGGCTAGGCCACCCGTGGAGAAACCCCAAGGGGAAAGGCATGCCCATGCCATTGCCAACCCGAGCCCACCCACCTTGGCTCGTGCCTACAAAGCCCTAGAGGCATAACCCTCTCGCCACCAGGCCACACTCACCTCTCTCACTCACTCCATCGAGCCCTTGCGTGCTCGATCACCCTCTGTGAACGAGGCGAGCCGCGCCCATCCGCAGGCCCGTACGGATCGAGGTGGAAAATGGCGTCGCGATCTCTGCACCTCCCGCCCTCCTTTCACCTCCGTTGCGACCCCCTAGCTCGTGCCTACCTCACTGACACCCTCTTACCCTCGGTCGCTTGCAGGAACCTCGCCGCCGTCCTCGGAGCCGCCGCAGAACACCGTCGAGCCGCCGCCGTGTCCACGCCCTCACGCCGTCCGTGCCCGCGCCACGGAGTCGCCCATGCCACCATCTTCCACACCTGCATCACCCCACTGCCTCTCGCGAGCCCGAGGTGAGCCAATGTCCACGTTTGCTACGTGTTCGTCCGCGGGACAGAAGAGAGAGAGAGAGGGAGAGGCGCGGGGAAGAAGAAGGGAGGAGAGCCGTCGATCTGCGAATCGACGGCCCCCTTTGAAACTTACCGCTTCGCGCGCGCGCGTGTGCTGGCGGGCTGTATCGCGCGCTAGTTGGGCCAGGCGCGGCAGATCTAGCCCATCTAGGCTTTTTCCTGTTAAATCCAAAAATAGCTTTTTCTGGCAGATTTAAATAGGTGTTAGCTTTGGGCTTGAAAAAGGTAGCAAATAATTTTATTCAACCTTGCTAATTTTTGTACTCATAGCCATACAAAATCACAACCATCTCCCACTGGCAGAATCATGTTTTGAGTTTTAATTATTTTTCTATAGCTAATATGCCAGACATTTCCCTTAAAATTGAAATGAATAGAACTCCAAAACTACACAACATTTTTTAGCAAACTCAACTGTTTTGGAAAGACCTTTTCAATAACTACCAGTAGAATTTTAGTTTGCACCAAGGTGAGTTACCATTTGGAAATGCCATCCATTTTGGTAAAGCATCTGTGATCTATTCCATGATTTTTAGGGGGAGTTTGGGACATTATTTTTGAGTGGGACCAATTGGAGAGGCTTTGTATTGTTAAGGACTATCACATCCTAGAAGGATTTAATTTGTGGAGCCATAGAAAAAATTAGAGAGACAGAACAAGTTTTGGTACTTTTCTGCCTATTTTTAATTCCTAGATCTTGTTATATGTGTTCATGTTGTGATGTGCAAATGATGTGTTCTTGCTTGTGATGTTGTTTTCCAGTGTGGTTATGATGTTTACAAGTTATATGAACATGTTAGAATAAATGGTTTGAGTGGTAGAATTTTAGAACTATTTTTCCATGCATAGATCTTGCTCATAGCTAGATTTTTATATATGTTTTGAGTAGATCTTTAAATGCTTTTTAGGCTTATTGCTAGATTAATTCTCATGAAACCAGTACCATTTAGGTACTGTTATTTTGGTTATAGCACCTCTAGATACTTGGTGCTTGTGTTTGAAATAGATTTAAATAGCAATGCTTAAAGTCTAAATTTCATGCTAGGATATTCATGTATGCTTTTTGTCTTGTTTTTCCCTAGGGAAAAACATGAATCTTTGGTGTTGAAACCAGAGGATGGAATGTCCTTGTGGAATTATTATCTTAAGGTTTTCACCTCTGATAGGTTTCCTCTTAAGTAGCATAAAAGCATGAGTAACACTTGGATGACTAGGAATTAATCTCCTCACATGTGTAGCATTTTAAGCCTAGTTTTTCCTTGTTTCATAGCTATGCTTTTTATGTTATTTTGTGGGATCCAGTAGCATTTATGGTACTGGTTATAGGAGTATTTTTCCTCTTCTAAGCTTGCACACTTGTGCATAAAATTAACTAGTGTAACCTACACTAGTCTAGTATTTTTCCTAATTTTCTACTAGGATGAGTAGGAGTTTTTGGATGCTAGTTGGTTTGTTTGGAGCACTTTTATAAAAGTTACCAGAGGCTTATTAACCTCTTGGTGAGCATTTTTGCTAGTGGAACACCCACTGGTACTTTTGCATCATGGTGGAAAATAGGCTTGACTGTTTGTCATGAGCCTTTTTCACCACTTGAGTATTTTAGCAAATTCTATGTGCTAGCCATAGAGATTGTTGGGGGAGTTTTTAGACATCAAAATGTGTTTTATGTGACACCCTACTGTCTAGTAACATGTGCTTTACCCCACTGGTCCATGGTGTTCTTAACTAAGAATCATTGAATTGACCACACATAAACACTAGGAAAAAGCAGACTTTTCAACTATAATTTTTAAGCAATTTTTTCTTAAGGGAAAAATTGAGAACTTTGGGTGGTACTTCTTGAATTGCTTGCTGTATGTATTACTTGTAGCATTGTTTGTCTTGTTTGGTTCTGAAAGTGTGTCTTTATTTCTTTTTACGACGTTAGAAAACGAGGAGGAAGGATTTGCTGAAGAAGGGTATTGCAACTCCTGTTACTTTCAGGACCAGGACCACCACTTGTACCAAGGCAAGCCATCCTAATGCTTGATGTATAAATACTTATCATTATCTATCATGCATGCTTTTCACTTCTGAAGTTTTCACAAAACTATACGCTCAAAACTATTTTTGTTGTGAATACTACTACTATTAATATTATTAGAAGAAGGAATCATATTAATAGCCAACTTGGTATTGCCAAGCCCTTAGCCACTAAATGGTATATACATACCATTCACCAAATTAAAACTTGAGTTCTTAAATGAACTAAATAAAATGTGTTTTTGTAAACAAATGCCTTATGGAAGAAAAACCCCGGAGGAAGGGTGAGACCCTGTCTACCGGAAGGATGTCATGAAGGAAAAATTTTGAGAAATATTTACAAAAGACACATAACCTAGTCTTCGCTGGACGACCATTATCGTACTGCCACTTTACCCCAGTATGGGTAGGTGCTTGATTAAAAAAACTTGTTATGGTTAGTATGTGTGCTATCTCAAGGGCTATAGGGGATTGGATCCTCCGAACCGAAGTGTCGCTAGGAGTGAGTATACGGGACATCTAAAGTGTGGGATTAATTTTCCCTCCGGATGCAGCAGTTGGGTCTCCTGTTTGTGCGGTGTGCGACACGGCTTGCCGGGGAGGTTAACCCCAATTGAAGAGATAGTCATGTACTAGCTTGTACAGAGTGGATAGTCAAGACCAGCTATCTGATGTTCTCATAGGTTGGGAACAGTCCATGGTTGTTTCATGGCGGATTCTGGATCTAGTGGAAATGTGTACACCTCTGCAGAGTAAAACTATTTCGAGATAGCCGCGTCCTCGGATATGGACGGTTGAATGGCCATGTAGCTAGTATTGTGTCAACTTTTCAAAAGAGGTTTTGAAGGAAGGCTTTTGTACCTGCGAGGTACTAAGGAGGAACGAATTGGTATCTGTGAGATACGGATGAGAATGAAACTATTACTAAAAGTTTCTGAAAAGAAAACTTTCTTTTCTAAAACAAAGCTTATAAAACATCCGAGATATGTGATATCTACGAGGGTAAAACTATATTATTTTAAATGATCTTTCACAAAGAACTAAACCTGAAACATCAACCATGATAAATCTTTATCTGTCATGGGCTGAACCATATGTATGGCCTACCCACTCCACCAAATAAGAATGTATGCATAATTGTAAGCTCATAAAGGATGTCTTGTTGAGTACATTCAAATGTACTCATTTGGTTTCGCCCCTGGTATCTACTTATCAGACTACGAGGAGCCACCTCAGGAGGAGTACTATGAGGAGGAGTTCTACGTTGATGGCCCTGCGAACTAGGAGCGCCTCCCAGTCAGCAGCCTGTAGATGAGGCGTGACTCGGGTTCTACTACGCTATGCTTATCGTCTTCCGCTGTGTTTACTTTGAATGTCTGTCCTGTGTGACAGTTATCAAGAACTTGGTCATGTGACCATTTATGTAAGACTCTATATTCGTGTAATGGATGATGTATATGCCAACTACCTATGTTGTTCACGACTGGTTCTTCTGGGATCGTGAATGAATGCATATGAGGGGTTCTGGACCCTCCGGTCCGGGGCCTCTACAAAGTTGGTATCAGAGCCATCCTGACTCTAGGAGACCTTAGTTAGCATGGACGTTAGTGTATACTCCGATAATCTAAGTTACAAATACAAAAAAATTGGATATATGACTAAGTATAAAACTATTCCCTATATCCCACCACCTCTCTGGGTTAAGCTCTACTTGCATTAAAGTTATTCTTTGCATGAACTTAAAACTTTGCACACTGTGGTCTCACTTAAACTATACTTAAAATTTTGTGTAGATGGACGTGGTCATCACCGAGGCTTTCCAGTTGGGACGTCCACGTGGCGAGACTTTCCTTTTCGAGGAGAGGCTGGTATCTATGGCTACTGTCTTAGGACGCCCACTTCCGGAGCTGCGAGGAGGACTAGTTGACGGTGCACCTCTGGAGGGAGACTGGTACGCGGAGGTCACTATCCGCGCACCTCTGGCTAGCCCGACAGTGGAGGACTACGTTTTCCGTGCTGTTGATCGTTCCTGGACCGAGGCGGCAGTGCGGGTGATTCAGGAGTCAGTGGCACGTCTGGCACACATCGGGGAGTACATGTTCATCGGCTCCCGGTTCGAGCTGATCGGGAGGCGTGATGAGGATGGCATACCACTTCCTGTCGAGCCAGACACTACCACTGTTGGTCCTCACTTGGACGAGATGGAGATTCTGTTGTACCGCACTCAGATCAGGTTGGACAAGCAGCGACTTGACCGCCACCTCGGCTCACTGGTGCACCACACACTGATGGCCAAGACTGACGAGCTGAGGGCTGAGCTTCACGACAGCCAGGAGGAGAGTGGAACGCTAGCACAGCAGTTGTCCCAGTTGAGGGAGCAGTTGGAGGCTACTACCACGAGGCACCGTGCCTTGCGCAGGCAGCTGAGGGCCACCCGCCTTGGCCGTGCACGTCTCACCACTAGGATGACGGCCCTGGAGGGGGCTAACACCGTTCTGCGTAGCAGGCTCCAGATAGCTCGTGAGGAGGTAGCCGCGAGAGACGCTGCCGTGGAGGAGCTTGAGGAGGAGACCTTAGAGCTCAACAGGGAGATTGAGGGGCTTCTGCCTATTGAGGACGTTCCCTCTGACTTAGAGGGGATGGATATGAGTGAGGATAGCGAGCAGGATGATGATGACTTGCTTGGCGAGGAGGAGGAGGACCCTGAGGAGCTTATGTTCGACGTTGGGGACAGCGACGACTCTATGTAGTCGCTGCCTTCTCACCCTTAGCACGTGGTGCTGGTCTATATGCTAGTTAGGTATGCTAGATCGTTTTGCTAGATAGTTTGCTAGTGGTAGCCTTGCGATGACCCCACCAATCGCACCCCCTGTAGCTCGATGAAGCCTTCCTTGTATGATATGGCTTGTGATGTGTGTGTGTGTAAGGTTGGAAACTCTGTTTAATTATTGTGATGAATGAAATGTTCGGCTTGGTTTTCGGATGATTGTCACTACTTTGCGTTCATTTCATCCGAGTTTGCGACTGCCCCGCTCTTGTTTTTGAAACATATCGCTCGTATTTATTTTTGGGGGTATAAAAGGTACTAGATTTTCAAAAACAAGAATTTATTTCTTAGACTTACACATGTTTTCACTTCAGCATGGCACCCCGTCGCGAACCCCCACCGCCACCACCAGCCACAATGGAGGCGCTGTTGGCCCTGCTGATGGAGGATCGCCAGGCCACCCGAGCTGAGAGTGCAGCTACCATTGCCGCTCTGCAACAACTGGCTGCTGCCAACAACAACAATGGCAATGGCAATGGTGCTCGCTCGAGACTGAGAGACTTTCAGCACACCAACCGCCCCAGTCTTCACTAGGATTGTGGAGCCTCTCGATGCCGACGACTGGCTCCGCACCATTGCAAACAAACTGGAGGTCGCCTCAGTTGAGGAGAATGATAAGGTCCTGTTGGCCTCCCATTTTCTCGCTGGTCCTGCCAGGACCTGGTGGGAAACTACACGTGAGACTATTGTTGCTGGTCACGTGTTCACCTGGGAGGATTTCTCTGCAAGGTTCCGCAAGTATCACATTCCCCAAGGAATGATGGCACTTATGCGGGAGAAATTTCTGAAGCTGACGCAGGGAAGTATGCCTGTGTCTGAGTACTGGAGAACTTCACTACTCTGTCCAGGTATGCACCGGAAGATATCAACCCGATGCTAAGAAAAAGGAGAGGTTCTTAAATGGGCTGGATGATGAGCTCCAGTGCTCTCTAGTGGTGGTTCCATTCCAGGATTTGGAAACCCTTGCTAATGCCGCTATGGTGCTGGAACACAAGCGGAAATCTGCTGATGATAACCGCAAGAGGAAAATGACTGCTCATGGAGGACCTAGTGCTCAGAGGACTCGCAACACTCCGTATGCGAGGCCACCAACCCACAAGGCGCCTGCTTATGCACCCCGCCCCAGCCACAACTATGCACCAAGGCCCAACAACTACAATCACCCTGCCCCGTATGCACCAAGGTACGGAGGAAACAGCTATGGTGGTAACCATGGTAATCACTCTAGGAATAATCATGGAAACCGCTATGGAGGCAACAATGGAGGAAATGGGAATCACACCAACAATGCTCCCAAGCCAAACCCAAGCTCAAAGCCTTCTGGAGGTTGCTTTGCCTGTGGAAAGGAAGGTCACTTCGCTCGTGAGTGCCCCAATAAAGCTACTGCTCCAGCCCAGCCTAATGCAACCAAGATGAACCATGGTCCTTCCACTGGACGACAGAATAGGATGAAGGGACACCTGAAGCACATCAATGCTGCAGAAGCTCAGGAGGCACCAGACATGGTGATGGGTATGTTTCCTGTCAACTCGGTGCCAGCCGCAGTACTGTTTGATTCTGGTGCATCGCATTCCTTCGTCACTAAACCGTTTGCTGAGAAAAGTGGTATGAAGCATTCCCGTATGCATAACCCTATTTTAGTACAAATACCTGGGGATAGTACTAAAGCCAACCTAATTTGCAATGAGGTACCAGTAGAAATACAAGGGAAAACTTTTCATGCTGATCTTATAGTGCTGGGATCCAAAGGGATAGAAGTGGTACTCGGTATGAACTGGATGGCCAAGTATAAGGGAGTTATTGATTGCACTAAGAAATCTATTGAAATGATCTCTGAGGATGGGGAAAAGGTTGCGTACACTGCAACTCGACCCTCGTCACAAGTTCACTGCCACACTGGTATAGCCCACTCTGTCCTTGAGGAAGTCCCGGTCGTTTGCGAATACCCGGATGTTTTTCCTGAAGAATTATCCGGTATGCCCCCTGATCGGGATATCGAGTTTGTGATCGAGTTAGTGCCCGGAACTGGACCCATAGCACAGAAGCCTTATCGGATGAACCCAAAAGAATTAGATGAGTTGAAGACCCAGCTGGATGACATGTTAAGGAAAGGATTGATTCGCCCTAGTGCATCGCCATGGGGATCTCCGATCATTTTTGTGGGAAAACGGGACGGTACCACTCGTTTATGTGTGGACTACCACAAATTGAATGATGTTACCATCAAGAACAAATACCCGTTGCCCAAAATTGAAGACCTGTTTGACCAGCTGAATGGGGCTGTAATCTTCTCTAAGATTGACCTTCAGACTGGTTATCACCAATTGAGAGTCCGTGATACTGATATTCCCAAGACTGCTTTCACCACTCGTTACGGGCTGTATGAATACACCGTGATGTCCTTTGGTCTAACCAATGCCCCTGCCTATTTCATGAATCTCATGAATAAGGTATTCATGGATTTTCTAGACAAGTTTGTCGTGGTGTTTATTGACGACATTCTCATATATTCGAGGAGTGAGGAAGAACACGAAGAACATCTGAGAATTGTGCTCGGAACACTTCGTGAGCATCAATTGTATGCTAAGTTTAGTAAATGTCAATTCTGGTTGACGGAAGTCGGATTTCTTGGACATGTAGTATCTGCGGGAGGAATATCTGTAGACCCTACTCTAGTTCAGTCTGTGGAGAAGCGTGTTGCCCCGACCAACCAGACTGAAGTCAGATCCTTTCTGGGTTTGGCAGGATATTACCGCAAATTTGTTCAGGGATTCTCGAGTATAGCCAGACCCCTCACCCAGTTGCTCAAGAAGGATAGCAAGTTCCTATGGACGGACAAGTGTGAAGAGAGTTTCAATGAGTTGAAGCGTCGACTGGTGTCTGCTCCAATCCTTATAATGCCGGATATCACCAAGAATTTCGACGTATATTGTGACGCTTCTAAACTTGGCCTTGGAAGCGTGCTTATGCAAGAAGGGAAGGTGATATCTTTCATATCCCGCCAGTTGAGACCCCACGAGTTGAATTATCCCACTCATGACTTAGAGCTTGCTGCCGTTGTTCATGCTCTCAAGACATGGCGGCACTTTCTTATGGGAAGAAGAGTGGAAATTTACACGGATCATAAGAGTTTAAAGTATATCTTTACTCAACGTGAGCTCAACATGAGGCAGCGCCGCTGGATTGAGCTCATTAAAGATTATGATCTTAGTATTCATTATCACACTGGAAAGGCAAATGTGGTTGCGGATGCTCTTAGTCGAGAGCCGGCCTCTCTAAATGCTATGATTCTAGTAAGGCAACCCGAGTTGTGGAAAGAGCTGGACCAGCTTGGCATTGAAGTGGTCAGCTATGGCATGTTAGACGCCATAGAACTTAAACCAACTCTGGTTGACCAAATCAAAGAAGCGCAGAAAGGCCAGAAAAGTATTGATGGTATTAAGGCCCGCATGGAGAAGGAAAAGGTTGCTGGGTTTACCATCGATGCTGATGGGGGATTATGGTATGAAGGCCGTATTTGTGTTCCCTCTGAATCTGATCTCAAGCAGACCATCATGGCCGAAGCTCATGAGACCATGTATTCTATCCATCCTGGAGGAACAAAGATGTATCAAGACCTGAAGGAGAGATTCTGGTGGCATGGAATGAAGCGAGAGATTGCTTCATTTGTAGCCAAGTGCCATGTCTGCCAGCAAGTAAAAGCTGGGCACCAGCGTCCCGCTGGATTGCTCCAACCGTTGCAAGTGCCTGTTTGGAAATGGGATGAAGTGGGAATGGACTTCATCACTGGACTTCCTAGGTCCAGCCGAGGAAATGATTCTATATGGGTTGTTGTGGACAGGCTCACGAAAGTGGCTCACTTTATTCCTGTCCGGACCACCTATCGTGGAGATCAACTTGCTGATATTTACATTTCTCGGATTGTCAGCCTACACGGAGTCCCAAGCAGGATTGTATCTGATCGAGGTACACAGTTCACATCTAGATTTTGGAAGAAGTTGCACGAGAGTTTGGGAACCAAACTAGCTTTTAGCACAGCCTATCACCCGCAGACTGATGGACAAACAGAGCGTGTGAACCAAATTCTGGAAGACATGCTCCGTGCTTGCGTGTTGTCCTATGGAATTAAATGGGAAGACTGTCTGCCCTTCGCAGAGTTTTCTTACAACAACAGTTATCAGTCTAGCTTGCAAATGGCCCCTTTTGAAGCACTGTATGGACGTAAATGCCGTACACCTTTAAATTGGACTGAGACTGGAGACAGTCAGGTTTTTGGTGTGGACACTTTAAAAGCTGCAGAGGAGCAGGTCCAACTTATTCGGGAACGTTTAAAGACAGCTCAATCTCGCCAGAAGAGTTATGCTGATACGAAGCGTCGTGATGTCTCTTTCAGCATTGGAGATTTCGTGTACCTTCGTGTTACGCCACTCAAAGGGATGCAGCGTTTCCATGTCAAAGGAAAGCTGGCCCCCAGGTATATTGGCCCTTTTAAGATCTTGGCACGTCGTGGCGAAGTTTCTTATCAGTTAGAATTACCTGAGGAGCTATCTGCGTTTCATAATGTTTTCCATGTGTCATTGCTCCGAAAATGTCTACAAGTACCTGAGAAGGATCTCTCGTATCAAGGCGTAGATTTCAGGACCATTGACATCAATGATGACTTGACTTATCGTGATAGACCCCTGCGGGTTCTCGAGGAGATTGTGCGCGCTACCAGGAGGCGTGCTATAAAATTCCTTAAGATTCAGTGGACGAATCACTCTGAGGAAGAAGCTACCTGGGAGCGTGAGGATGATATCAAGAAGGAGTTCCCTGATTTTCTTAAAGCCTAGACCCGCGAATCTCGGGACGAGATTCTTTTAAGGGGGGGGGGGGAGATTTGTCACACCCCTGTTTTTAAGCACTTGTATAATAGTAATTTAGCAAGCCTGTTAAGACTTTTGTAATACAATTAAGTGGACAACATGTTTGTGTAGTAATGTTTATCTATGCAATTTAAGTGGTGTGTTCTTTTCACTCACTTGAGGATTTTTCTCCTAAGGAAAACATTGTTTTCTATTTGTTTTCCTATGTTTTCCACTAAGGTTCTTAAGAGAATATTTTTCAAAACTTGAGGTAACACTTTGTATCAACTTAAAAATGTGTTATTGATGGTTCGGAATCAACTTGAACTTGAAATAAAATTAATTGGAAAAGATTTCATTAGATTTTCCAATATAATTTTTGTCCTGAAAAACAGCCAAGTAGCTGTTTTCAACCCTTGTTTTCCATCACAAGGATTATCCAATTATGGACTTTATTTGATCAAAACTACTCTATGCTAAGAGGAAAACAAAACTACACCCTTGGAAAAACTTGCAAAGGTAATTAACACACTTTTCCATGATGGTTTTTGAGCCATCTTTTAAGACAGTTTTTAGGCAGTATAAAAACAGAGGAAGTGCCTACCTTGCCAATTGTTTTCAGAGCCTTAAACCCCTCATTTTTCGGATCAAATGATTGGTTCTGAAACTTGGATAGTTGCTCTTTGTTGAGCATTTTAAATCACACTTTTTGGAGTCTGTTTGCTTGGTGAAAACAACTCCCACTTTTGCTATCTCTGTCTGTTTTTTCAGCACTTAGAAAAATTCAGAAAACTGCCTAACTGAATTTTTCTGACAGAACAGTGATCAACACTTTTAGACTTGATGATTTATCTTGTGTGTACTGATCCAAGCCTTGCCACTTTGCCAATTCGAAAACAATGTTATTGAGCTTCTAGAAGGTGACATTGGATCCCATTTTGGCTGACTAGGGAGGGAGAAAATGAGGTGGCATTTGACTAAGTGATGATGTCACTTATAGTGGTTGGAATAGTGTAATTTTTTACTTTTGCCCATCCCTTGGCCCCTACTGTGGCTTTGCTCACCCAAATGTACTAAGATTAACCCCAGGGCACCAATTAGAGGCTAGGCCACCCGTGGAGAAACCCCAAGGGGCAAGGCATGCCCATGCCATTGCCAACCCGAGCCCACCCACCTTGGCTCGTGCCTACAAAGCCCTAGAGGCATAACCCTCTCGCCACCAGGCCACACTCACCTCTCTCACTCACTCCATCGAGCCCTTGCGTGCTCGATCACCCTCTGTGAACGAGGCGAGCCGCGCCCATCCGCAGGCCCGTACGGATCGAGGTGGAAAATGGCGTCGCGATCTCTGCACCTCCCGCCCTCCTTTCACCTCCGTTGCGACCCCCTAGCTCGTGCCTACCTCCCTGACACCCTCTTGCCCTCGGTCGCTTGCAGGAACCTCGCCGCCGTCCTCGGAGCCGCCGGGACCGTCGAGCCGCCGCCGTGTCCACGCCTCACGCCGTCCGTGCCCGCGCCACGAGTCTCCCAGGCCACCTCCACACCTGCACCACCCCACTCCCTCTCGCGAGCCCGAGGTGAGCCAATGTCCACGTTTGCTACGTGTTCGTCCGCGGGACAGAAGAGAGAGAGAGGGAGAGGCGCGGGGAAGAAGAAGGGAGGAGAGCCGTCGATCTGCGAATCGACGGCCCCCTTTGAACCTTACCGCTTCGCGCGCGCGCGTGTGCTAGCGGGCTGTATCGCGCGCTAGTTGGGCCAGGCGCGGCAGATCTGGCCCATCTAGGCTTTTTCCTGTTAAATCCAAAAATAGCTTTTTCTGGCAGATTTAAATAGGTGTTAGCTTTGGGCTTGAAAAAGGTAGCAAATAATTTTATTCAACCTTGCTAATTTTTGTACTCATAGCCATACAAAATCACAACCATCTCCCACTGGCAGAATCATGTTTTGAGTTTTATTTATTTTTCTATAGCTAATATGCCAGACAGTACCCTTAAAATTGAAATGAATAGAACTCTAAAAATACACAACATTTTTGAGCAAACGCAACTGTTTTGGAAAGCCCTTTTCAATACCTACCAGTATAATTTTAGTTTGCACCAAGGTGAGTTATCATTTGGAAATGCCATCCATTTTGGTAAAGCATCTGTGAGCTATTCCATGATTTTTAGGGGGAGTTTGGGACATTATTTTTGAGTGGGACCAATTGGAGAGGCTTTGTATTGTTAAGGACTATCACATCCTAGAAGGATTTAATTTTTGGAGCCATAGAAAAAATTAGAGAGACAGAACAAGTTTTGGTACTTTTCTGCCTATTTTTAATTCCTAGATCTTGTTATATGTGTTCATGTTGTGATGTGCAAATGATGTGTTCTTGCTTGTGATGTTGTTTTCCAGTGTGGTTATGATGTTTACAAGTTATATGAACATTTTAGAATAAATGGTTTGAGTGGTAGAATTTTAGAACTATTTTTCCATGCATAGATCTTGCTCATAGCTAGATTTTTATATATGTTTTGAGTAGATCTTTAAATGCTTTTTAGTCTTATTGCTAGATTAATTCTCATGAAACCAGTACCATTTAGGTACTGTTATTTTGGTTATAGCACCTCTAGATACTTGGTGCTTGTGTTTGAAATAGATTTAAATAGCAATGCTTAAAGTCTAAATTTCATGCTAGGATATTCATGTATGCTTTTTGTCTTGTTTTCCCCTAGGGAAAAATATGAATCTTTGGTGTTGAAACCAGAGGATGGAATGTCCTTGTGGCATTATTATCTTAAGGTTTTCAACTCTTATAGGTTTCCTCTTAAGTAGCATAAAAGCATGAGTAACACTTGGATGACTAGGAATTAATCTCCTCACATGTGTAGCATTTTAAGCCTAGTTTTTCCTTGTTTCATAGCTATGCTTTTTATGTTATTTTGTGGGATCCAGTAGCATTTATGGTACTGGTTAGAGGAGTATTTTGCCTCTGCTAAGCTTGCACACTTGTGCATAAAATTAACTAGTGTAACCTACACTAGTCTAGTATTTTTCCTAATTTTCTACTAGGATGAGTAGGAGTTTTTGGATGCTAGTTGTTTGTTTGGAGCACTTTTATAAAAGTGACCAGAGGCTTATTAACCTCTTGGTGAGAATTTTTGCTAGTGGAACACCCACTGGTACTTTTGCATCATGGTGGAAAATAGGCTTGACTGTTTGTCATGAGCCTTTTTCACCACTTGAGTATTTTAGCAAATTATATGTGCTAGCCATAGAGATTGTTGGGGGAGTTTTTAGACATCAAAATGTGTTTTATGTGACACCCTACTGTCTAGTAACATGTGCTTTACCCCACTGGTCCATGGTGTTCTTAACTAAGAATCATTGAATTGACCACACATAAACACTAGGAAAAAGCAGACTTTTCAACTATAGTTTTTAAGCAAATTTTTCTTAAGGGAAAAATTGAGAACTTTGGGTGGTACTTCTTGAATTGCTTGCTGTATGTATTACTTGTAGCATTGTTTGTCTTGTTTGGTTCTGAAAGTGTGTCTTTATTTCTTTTTACGACGTTAGAAAACGAGGAGGAAGGATTTGCTGAAGAAGGGTATTGCAACTCCTGTTACTTTCAGGACCAGGACCACCACTTGTACCAAGGCAAGCCATCCTAATGCTTGATGTATAAATACTTATCATTATCTATCATGCATGCTTTTCACTTCTGAAGTTTTCACAAAACTATACTCTCAAAACTATTTTTGTTGTGAATACTACTACTATTAATATTACTAGCAAAATGCCCGTGCGCTGCAACGGGAATGAAACATTAAATTACTTAATACATTTCTACAATCATACATTTTAATTTTGTTCCACTTTTTGTGATATACAACACACACCATTTTGCATGTGTCAAACTCAGATGAGAGATCAAAGAATATTCTGAACATCTCATCACTGAATCTTACACAGTTTGACCAAACATGTTCAATTTGAGCCTGGGGCTCTTCACCGAAGGAATTGTTGAAGTTCCCTTTGATATGAACGAATGTATGTGAAGTCATCCTGGACGTCACCTATGAAGTTGTAAACTTGTAACTTGATAGGCATCAACTTTAAAATCAGTTAGCCTATATATTGGCGAATTCTTCCGAAGCATCTAATCAATTTCATACATTTATCCATATTCGGGCTGACTTGTCCTTTAGTAAGGACCGTGATAAAGGGCTGGAAAGTTTATAAAAAATTTAAGATTCATCAGTAAAGAAGCATAACATTTCTCCAAACGAAAGCCTCCTGTGTCAATGCATCTACCATTGAGTAGAAAGACCTTGAGCAAGAAAAATATCCCTCCACAATGATAGTGTAAGTTCAGATAGCTAGTGTTTCATAGAAATAATCTAAATCTTACGGTGCATACTGCCATATCCAAAATATTCGAGTAACTTTACCCGATCTGTCCCAACTCCATTATCAGCTAACATTGTATACAAGGTAGTCCTTCTATGCGTATCTGATGCTCTACTCATAACCTTTTTTGCAGTGATATATATTGAGAAAGGATCAGGATCCTTCTGTGTGCAATGTGGCATGTATGTCATGGATAAATATCATGGAGTGTGTACCTCTATTAATTAAGAGTAAATCCCAAGGTAGTGCAATGCTAAATCAGGGGAATGTAACGAAAGCCACCTTTGCTTGTGTATTGATTACCGAACCTGATTTGCTTCCCCATTATTCGTTAAATGAGAAAAGTATATCCATCTCTATAACCAAGGAAATTGCATTCTTGTGAAGGGGAGGACCAGCCAAACAAGAAATTCCATTCTTGTCAGCCAAACGAGCTGCTATCAGTAAATTTCACTTCAACCCCAGAGTAGACATGCCTCATGAAGTCATGATGGATGTCCCTAAACTAATTGACTCGATAATGCATTTGGAAACACATTCTTCTTAAGACTGAAGCAACTTCATGAACCTGTCTGCATCATGTGAAGACCTAACTTCCACAAAAAATAGGCTGCTTGAGCAATTGTCTTAGTGCATGAAAAATAATAAATGAGGACGCCACAAGATGGTTCATAATTGCTCCATAGCTGTTTTTTCCATGAAAGCATGCCTGCAGAGAAACCTCACACAGCTAGGCAGCCATGGCGGTGCTAGCTCCAACTCGATCCCACCTCTCACGCACAGTAAACGACGGCCGCCTCGGCATCCTGTCGTGGTTTCCTCCTCTTCGGTCGCCCGTTCACGCCCTCGGACGCAGACCCGCGGCCACGCTCCGCCCGGCTGGTTGCGGCAGCGGAGCTGGTGGAGTAGTCGATGAAGACCATCCTGTTGCTAGTGGCCCCTTGCCATGCCACCACCAACGGCCCTCTGCCTCTAGTATGCTGAGTACACCCAATAGTCTAGTGCGTCGACTTTCTGACAGCCCTGAAGTGTGTACTCTTCTGCTCGTCGCCCGAGCTTTAGATGGTTGTACTGTACCCGCAATCAATTAGATGTTCCGGCAGAGAAACGACTAAGATCTGTGTTACCATGCCCCACTGATGCAGGCTGAATCGTCAGGCCTCGGTCCACCTGATCGATTGAGGTGGCGGCATCACTCCATCCATCGAAATATATACATCTCTTTGGCTTTTGCCCAATTCAGGACTGAACATTGGAACCCAAGCGCGCTAGCTTCATCTCATTCACACGGTGGCCCGAGATGATGTGTTGTTGTTGTATCTATGGCCAGCCCGTTCCCGTTGCGGGCGGCGATGTAGCGCCTTCGGGTCGCCGTCAGCCGTCTCCCACGTCCGGCCTCTCACTCCATATTATTAGCGGTTGCGCGCCGTGGAGATGTGGATCAGAACTTCAGAAGTCGATGAGCTCCGAACGAATCTAGGTGGCATCTGACGATGGCGGCGGCCGTCCCTGCCAGCTAGCCTGAGTGAGGTACATCCAATGTCGGGCAGCCTGCACCGAGGCGGCGAATCGAGCGTGACCTGGACTTCGGCAGGCGGCCACTCCGGCGAGGCGGCACCTCCGGCGAGCGGTGACTCGAGCCGCTCTACTCGGCGCTGCTGTTCATATGTAGCGGTCTTTGTAGGGATGGTCTGTCGACCCAGGATTTCCATTGTCAACCGAAAGCTCGATTTCGAGTTTCATTGTCGTGCTAACTCCCAGCGAGTTCGTGCAATCGATTTCGGTCAGAATCACACGCCTAAAGAGGAATATATTTCATTGGTGGGAAGGAAAGAAAC
Source organism: Alopecurus myosuroides (assembly GCA_028641055.1). NCBI lineage: Eukaryota > Viridiplantae > Streptophyta > Magnoliopsida > Poales > Poaceae > Alopecurus > Alopecurus myosuroides. The sequence goes on from JAPCYS010000358.1 coordinate 85,768, forward strand.
TAAACGGAGCTATCAGGAGTCGATTCGGCCAGAATAGAGTTGGTACCAAACTCGTTCTCGGATGAGAACCTGATTCTTGTGACAACGCGAGCTAAGCAACGTACGGACGACGTACCACGTACCATCCAAACGTACCATCACGGCAACAAGACAAATTATAGTATAGATTAGAAGAAGGAATCATATTAATAGCCAACTTGGTATTGCCAAGCCCTTAGCCACTAAATGGTATATACATACCATTCACCAAATTAAAACTTGAGTTCTTAAATGAACTAAATAAAATGTTTTTTTGTAAACAAATGCCTTATGGAAGAAAAACCCCGGAGGAAGGGTGAGACCCTGTCTGCCAAAGGATGTCATGAAGGAAAAATTTTGAAAATGTTTACAAAGACACATAACCTAGTCTTCGCTGGACGACCATTATCGTACTGCCACTTTACCCCAATATGGGTAGGGGCTTGATTAAAAAAACTTATGGTTAGTATGTGTGCTATCTCAAGGGCTATAGGGGATTGGATCCTCCGAACCGAAGTGTCGCTAGGAGTGAGTATACGGGACATCTAAAGTGTGGGATTAATTTCCCTCGGATGCAGCAGTTGGGTCTCCTGTTTGTGCGGTGTGCGACACGGCTTGCCGGGGAGGTTAACCCCAATTGAAGAGATAGTCATGTACTAGCTTGTACAGAGTGGATAGTCAAGACCAGCTATCTGATGTTCTCATAGGTTGGGAACAGTCCATGGTTGTTTCATGGCGGATTCTGGATCTAGTGGAAATGTGTACACCTCTGCAGAGTAAAACTATTTCGAGATAGCCGCGTCCTCGGATATGGACGGTTGAATGGACATGTAGCTAGTATTGTGTCAACTTTTCAAAAGAGGTTTTGAAGGAAGGCTTTTGTACCTGCGAGGTACTAAGGAGGAATGAATTGGTATCTGTGAGATACGGATGAAATGAAACTATTACTAAAAGTTTCTGAAAAGAAAACTTTCTTTTCTAAAAAAAAGCTTATAAAACCTCCGAGATATGTGATATCTACGAGGGTAAAACTATATTATTTAAATGATCTTTCACAAAGAACTAAACCTGAAACATCAACCATGATAAATCTTTTATCTGTCATGGGTAGCTGAACCATGTATGGCCTACCCACTCCACCAAATAAGCATGTATGCATAATTGTAAGCTCATAAAGGATGTCTTGTTGAGTACATTCAAATGTACTCTTTTGGTTTCGCCCCTGGTATCTACTTATCAGACTACGAGGAGCCACCTCAGGAGGAGTACTATGAGGAGGAGTTCTACGTTGATGGCCCTGCGAACTAGGAGCGCCTCCCAGTCAGCAGCCTGTAGGATGAGGCGTGACTCGGTTTCTACTACGCTATGCTTATCGTCTTCCGCTGTGTTTACTTTGAATGTCTGTCCTGTGTGACAGTTATCAAGAACATGGTCATGTGACCATTTATGTAAGACTCTATATTCGTGTAATGGATGATGTATTCTGTATGCCAACTATGTATGTTGTTCACGACTGGTTCTTCTGGGATCGTGAATGGATGCATATGAGGGGTTCTGGACCCTCCGGTCCGGGGCCTCTACATGTAAGGGAGGCATGAACCTACCATCTAGCATATAAACCACTAGTAGAAAAATAGCCTCTGATCCTGGGCTTTAGTTCCCATTAGATATTGGACCGGGACTGGAGGAGGCGGTGTTAACCTTTCTCCTGGCCGCGAACCCTTTTAGTCCAGGGTCGTAATACGGACCGGGACTAAAAGGGTGGTGGCAACTGTTTACCTGGCACGAGACCTTTTAGTCCTAGGTCGTAATACGAACCAGGACTAAAGGCATAAACCGTTGGCCTCCCACGCGCTTTGGAAGCTGTTCTGATTGATTTGGATAAAAAACAGAGAAATGTTCGCTGCTATAGTAAACACAGGGTGCTCTCTTCTTCCTCTTATTCTCTCCTCTCTTCTTCCCCATCCCCCACCATGAATCCAATAACTTGGTACATGGATGTGACCGCACATGGCAAGACCGTTCTTGATGTCATTACACGAACGATAGCGCCAAGGTCCCCGGTTTTCTTGCCGATTTCGAGCAACGGCTTGAAGAGGATGAAGACAAGTTCCTTGGCCTTGATCTCAAGTACACGGCCGGTAAACAAGATGTTGTCATCTCCCAATTTTGTCACCAGAAGCGTGTCACGGTGTTCCAATGGGCAAGGTATAATATGAAACTTGTAGGATAGGAAAATCGCACAGGGTAGCAACATGTGGCCATTTGAATCCTATTCGAAAGAGATTCTTTTGATTCATATAGGATAGGAAAACTGCATAGGACATCAGCATGTCTAGTTGAATCCTATATGGGAAAGAGATTCTTTTGATTCATATATATAGGTTAGGAAAATTGCATAAGATAACAACACATGTCCATTTTAATCCTATGGGAAAGGGCTTCTTTTGGTTCATATAGCATAGGAAAATTCCATAGGATAGCAACATAAATCCTCATCTTTGATTCATAGGAGAACATGTCATAGTTAATTTAGGGGCTTCTTTTGATACATAAGGATAGGAAATTGGATATGGCAAATTAACATGTCCATTACAAGCATTGTCCAATACTCATTTTGTTCCATTTGTTGTTGTAGTGAAAGAATATACTTATTGCAACGATATTTAACATTTGTTCCATTTGTTTTTGCAGTAGTGACAAGCATTGTCCAATACTCATGGATTTCATTCTCAACAGTGCAGACCTTTTGCTAGTGTTGGTATAACGAATGAAGAGATCAAGACGTGGCGCACCTGGGGTATTGAGATACCAGCTGCCTGCCACATTGAACTCTTATGTTCATAATGTTTTATACCATGCTATAACTGTGATAAGAGGAAACATTAATACACGTGTGGTATGTAAACAAACCAGGTCCCTAGTAGCCTCTAGTTATACTAGTCCATTGGGAAACAGATGATCAAGGTATCTTGGTCATGGGTATTTATACCATCGACAACGGAGTCATGTCACTGTTGAATGATGTGATGGACTCACACCCATTTTGTTTTATCATGAAAAGGTCGAGTCACTAAGTTCAACGTTATCACAATGAAAATATAGCACCATAGCCTTTGATCGTGAGATGGTATTTGATAGCTATCCTGGAAGTTACTTTGATTGCATCAAACATCACACTGTGACATGGTGATTAGAAAGGTGACTTTTGGTTAATGAAAGCGATATGTTGAGGCGTACCATCAAGAGCGGGACCTGTCAATCCTAATGAAGGATAGATACTTTTGGTCGCACTCGGTGGAGCTGCATTAATTAGCTTGCAAGCATGTGACTAGGTCACGGAGATGCAACGACACGGGAACAAGTAGAATTGTTATGTTGGTAACGAGACTGAATGGGGTATGAGATACCGGACGATCATGTCTCGGACAAACATAGTATCGCTATGGCAAGGGGCATGGGAACTTTACGTTTAAGGTTCAAGTGACGAAAAATATTGATGGGTGCGCATGGGCCATTATGGATGTCCAGATCCCACTGTTGGTCATTGGTCGGAGAGGTGTCTCCGCCATGTCTAGAGTAGTCCCGAACCATAGGCTGTCACACTTAAGGGTAGACGGTGTTTAAGAGTGATCTTAGTACCAAAGAGAATAATAAAGAGGGCCGGAATCGTTCTGATATTTATCCGATGGAGATTAGAGAGTTCCAAAGGTGTATCGAAATAAGGGAGAAATGCCCGATGGTGATCGGAGAGTGCCTAAAGGGGTTCTGGGACTCAAAATAAATAAGTAATATGTATTTGTTATTGATAAGTGTAATTAATAATTAAAAATAATTTTATTTTATTTTTAAATGCATTTATTCCACTAATGGGCCTTCTGGGAAAAAGAGGCCCATTGGGGGGAAAGTGGAAAAAATAAAAGAGAAAAAAGGGCGCAGTCCACATGGGCCGAATGGGGCCTATGTGGGCGGGGGGGGGGGGGTGGTGCGGCTTCACCTCCTTGGTCGGCCAACCATTTGGGATTATTCCCATATGGGTTGGACAAGGGGAAAGGCTCCCCCTTCCCACTATATAAAGGGAGGCACCCTTCCCCCTTTCTCCAAACCCAATTCTCTCTCTCTTTTCTCACTTCTCTCAACTTGGTTCCCTTTGGAAATGTGCTAGGAGTTGGGAATTCTCTACTATAAGTACACCGCCGTGCTATTAGTCTTCGGTCCATCTCTCTATTTCCCCAATCTCAGCTGGTCCGGAGACCGGGAGTTGTCGTCTACACCGCATGTGTGTAATCTCACGACGTGCAACACTTGGATCACTAGTCGCGGTACGACCACTCAACCTTCAGGTCGGCTTCGCCGTCTTCATCATCAAACCTTGTGCGGGAGGGTAATCCCCGCTTTCGTTCTTCAAGGGTATGATCACCGTTCCTTCTCCGTTACTCTATATATGCATAGTAATAGATTTTGGCTAGTTTTTGGTTATCGTTTTTAGATTTTGGCTAGTTTTTGGTTTCCATGTCCAGCAAACCCCTAGGCTCGGCTACCTAAATTTCTCTCCCAGAATCCACCCATGTTCCTCTTGGAACGCGTAGAGATAAACAAAACTTTTCCTACGCGGTACTTCCAAGATCTAGCCGAGGTAGAAGGCCACGATGATTACCACTAGACGCACGGATGCGGATTATCGATGAAGCGCGTCGGGGCAGTGCAGTCCACGATCCAATCCAGCCGATCCGATCCCGCGAACGTCGAAGTGCTGAACGTACAGCACCTCTGCCGGTATCTACACGTACGAGGAGGAGCTCCGACGGCGGACTTCTAGGTCCGGTGCGACGGCTGGACTGAGTGGGGCTAGGGTTCCCAACGCATGGGAGTGGACTAACGTACCCGCTGGGAAACCTGCGCCCCTCTTTATATAGCGAATGGTAGTGGGCTTCACAACACTTGTGGCCCATTCCCTCTGTGAGTCCGACTCACAAACTCAGTCCATTTCCGGTTCGGGTCCAACCCGACCAATACAATTGCTTCCGCTCTTAAGTGTGCGACCCTGCAGGCTCATGGCGACTTGGACACGATTGGAGTCCAACTCCCAATCGATCAATCGGTAGCGGCTCCTAGCAGAACGTGCCGACTCCCAAATCCCATTGAGTCATGACGACATACCTTCCAATGTGATTTACATCTTAGTCCCTTTTGCCTCACGATATACCTTGTCGAACTATAGGCGATTTATCGTCATCCCTTAAATAGCTCAACTCTCTTCTCGGTCCGTGATATGTGATTCATCTGACTAACTCTTAGTCAACAGACACAGTTAACACTTAACTGAATCGCGCATGGCCATGCTTCCTGAATCATACCACTCGAGAGGGCCCAGAGAATATCTCTCCATTTGGAGGGGCAAAATCACATCTTGATTATCCACATCACGCAGCTTGCTTCTCATTCGACCCGAACTCTGCCTTTATAGCTGCCTTGTCACAAAGCAGCGTTTAACAGAACCTAAGTCGGTGATCCACAACTCGGATTGTGCGACAACCTCAGGTCTAAGGATTACATTGATTGAGACATGCAAATGACGACTTGCTCGTTGCATCTCAATGTGGGTCAGTCCGACTTGCTAAACTCTTTAGCCAAGTCCGTGATCGTTGGAATGGCATCACCATGCCCATGACAAGTGGAACCATGTCATCAGCCAACACTCACATTAGTCTAGGGTGTGTGTCCAACACAACCTAAATGACCAAGGACAATCTAGTATGGACAACATGAATACATAGTTCCACAATCGAATCACATATTCAATGACATGTATCAGATGTTCAAAACAAGGACAACTTAATGACTTTATGAATACATTGGGAATTGCATCATACATGATTGCCTCTAGGACATATTCCCAACAGTTCCTTCCACACCATGTAGACCATTCGGCTTTAAGCCAATCCCCCACTTGAGTTTATTTTTGTCGTGCTCTCCCTTACCATATTGTAGTTGTGTATGTCCGAGAGAACCACATGCTTGACAATTTTTCCATGTTTGGTTCCATAAACCTCTCTCTATCCACCTCGAGAGACAGAAACAATACGGGCTAACACCTTTCTAACAACCAACTTAACCCTCGCACGCACAAAGTTTCCGACGCCATGAAATTCAGTTTCTACTTCCACAAACTTTACCACCATTTTCTCTATCAAATTGGTGATAAGGGTTTTATCTCAGTATCCAACAAGCGGCTTATGTATTTGAAGTCACACTTGATAAAGTTAAGATCAATAGACTCTAGTGGAGAGAGGCCATCATATGGTTTGGTGCTCACATTGTTTTTCCAAAAGTGCCACATGCCTCCTTATTCAATCTTCATCCAATCCCTCAAATATAAACATTAGATTGTAAAAAATTCCCCTCCAACATAGTGAATTTCATATCTTTTGCCGGATTCCACGCAATCCTGATGTGCTGCTCAAACATCTGTGGGATGAACGTACTTGTCGTGTGCACCCGTGCTAGCGCCATCTACTTGACGTCCTCGGACGGAGCCTCTGTTTCGTATTCGAAAATGAGATCATCAAATCATCTTACTTGATACCAAGACTTTTAATCAGGTCATCCGGAGTTACACCCTTCTAGACTCCTGACGGGCTAGATTGGTTCGTTGAGTTTGCCGAAGAATTTGTCGTTGTTGCTGCGAAAACAAGAACATATCAACCTCCACGCCATGGCCCAGCTAACCTTCTAAAGGAGAGCGAACAAGTCACGGAGTCCGCTACACGAAATTAGTGGAGGTTCAGAGGAACTCCACACCATAACGGATTCCGGGGGTGGAGGCAGTAAACCCTAGGGCGCGTTTGGTAGCCTGCAACCGTTTTGAGGCTGCACGGAGGCAGGCCGAGCAGGGCCAGGCCCAGCCGAAACAGCCCCTCAGCCATGTTGTGCATGTTGTTAGGTACCCTGCATGACAAAATTTTGCCCGGGACGAGCTCAATGAACATGCTATTTGGTTACATGCTTTGGAGCCTCTAATGCAACCATGTGTGTGTTTGGTTGCATGTAAACTGGTGCTATGCTTACCTCTTCTCTCATTGAGTGAGATAACCCAATGACCACATAAGGAGACACACATTGCAATCAGGTAAAAGCATAGCATATTAGTGAATCAAGTTCATCACGACCATATTACCAGGCGTGATACACCACGAGGGGACAAAGAACGCCTCGCGATGCATCGAAGAGTTCATCAGCGGAGGGGTTAATATATACCACCTCCCAAAATATAATACCTACCATAATTATATTTCTACCGAGTAGGAATAGGAGCCACCCAGTGGTTAAGCAGATAGTTCTTCACCCACGTCCTCCTCTCACCATGTCATAGCCCCAAAAGGCCTTACCCTGCTCAGTCTTCCTGTGAGGAGGAGATTCAGCGGAAGGCACCACATTCATAGGAATTGCATTCAAGGGGGCTGCATTCAAGGGGAGTGCATCGATAGTCTCTTCCTTCAGAGTCAGCTTCAGAGGAATTTGAAACAGAGGCTGCTCCATTGAATTTACAGAAAGTGCACCAAGAGGCACTGAATTCTCATCTTATACCTGAAGTGTCATCTCATATAACACTTGTAGAGGGACTATTTTTTCAGCCACTGATTTCACATTCAGGTCAGGGAGCTCGTTCTTAGAAAGGTGTTGGAGACGGACTCTCTTCTTAGGGGTTGACAGATCAAGAACATCGATGGTTTTTTTAGTGCACACGGGGGGCATACAGATCAGGTGAGGGAGGTGCAACGACGTCCTAACATGAATCATGAACAGACTATGGTAAGCAACATGGTAAATCATGGATCTTGACCAGACTATGATAAACACACAAGAGACAAGCAATCCTATCTTACACGTCTACCATAGATCTACAATATGCACACGGATTATGCGGACATAAGGAGCTCGGAGGGGTTTAAAGTTGGAGGATGCATCACACAGTTGAGGAATGAGCAGGGACCCGGCTTACCGCCGACGATCACCGCCGTCCCCATTGGCGTCGCCCTCTTCATCACCAGAGTCAACGCAGATCCAGCCATGTCTTCGAGCGCGCGAGCTTAGGAGTGAAAATGGCGGTTTTGGTTTTGGGGGTGAGCCGGTTAGTGTAAATACGGGGTGCGATTTTTCACGGGCGGTGACCGAAATCCTCCCGCCGCAATTTCGCCACTCGCGCCATCTCCGCACTGTAGCAGCTCGAACGTTGTGTTCCTCTTCCTCACACTCACGCAGCCTAGATCCAGAGGAACTGCCGATTCTGCCGTTCCCAGCGAGCCTGGCCCAGAGGTGCTTTGAGAATCGTGCGGGTCAAGATTCCCTTTGCATGAAAACAAACGGGCCGCCTGCCTCTGCAGCCAGCGAGCCTAGTCTAGAGAGTTGAAGGCTACCAAACGCGCCCGCTAGGCAGACCCATTTCCTTTGGGCCCCCTAGATTTGTAGGACCAGTATAGAGCACACGTAATTTCCAGCTGAGCGGCCGAGCACTTGCGCTACTACTGTAGACGCCACACGCGAGACTCCGGATTCCCATCGTTAAACATCTGAGCGTTCCCTAAAAAAATGTAAACACATTTGACTGGCCCTGCTCCCAAGATTTTCATGGTTGTACGATTGATACGCCCATTTTGCATCACTGTTTTATATTGTTATTTTCTGTTATTCATCGATACATCGCCCCTTATGTTATTTTATCTTATTTTGCATGTTTCATAATTTTTGGAGAAAAAACACCGGGACCAGAGTTCTGATGGAAAAAGCACCGTCGAGATACCCTATTTCAGAAGATCGGAAGAAGAGGGGGGGGACACCAGAGGCATCTTAAAAGTTCAGAAGAGGGAGCCAGCCACGAGGAGAGCCGGAGGGGGGGCCATCAGGGACCCACACCATGGGGTGGCGCGCCCCCCTTGGCCGCGCCGCCACATGGTGTGGCCACCCTGTCCCACCTCTGGTCGACATCTTTCGCGTACTTGACCCCTAGAGAACCCTAAGCCCCATATCATCATCGAAGAATTATTCCGCCGCTGCCTCAGGGCGGAAAACACCCGAGAGAGAAAAGCTCTCTCGCAGGGAGAAATCTGCCGAGGAAATTCCTCTCAGGAGAGGGGAAACCACCGCCATCGTCACCGTCATCACTCCGGGCATCATCAAGATCATCATCATCATCATCATCATCATCACCACCACCACCATCACCCTCATCATCCACCCTCATCCCGCTGTAACAGTTAGTGGCCTCTATCGTTGTTTTACATTAGATCTCTCTCCCGGTGTGGATTACTTGTTAGTAGTTGATGCTTGTGAGATTTATCGGTGTTAGCACTTTATGACCATATTATTATCATCCATTATATCACCTCTGATTATGATCCATATGATGTCTTGTGAGTAGTTTGTTTAGTTCTTGAGGACATGGGAGAAGTCATGATGTTAGTAGTGAAGTTATATTGAAGTAATATCTTGTGGTTCCGTATTTAAGTTGTGGTGCTATTCTTCTAGTGGTGTCATGTGAACGTCGACTACATGATACTTCATCTTTATGGGCCTAGGAGGATGCATTGTGTATTTGGCTACTAATTGTGGGGTTGGCGGAGTGACAGAAACTTAAACCCCCATTAGGAAACCAATGCACGAGGGAGCGTAGAATCCCGGAGTTTAAAGTTGTGGTTTGTTTATCTTAATTACTTTCTTGTATTTGCGGATTCTTATGAGGGGCATAATCACAAGTATGTATAGTCCTAGTTGGGCGGTGCATTAGCATAGGTTCACCCACACAACACTTCACGAACCAATGGATATTAATCAATCGTAACGAAGCGAAAGCACTTGACGAAATTACCATGTGTCCTCGAGAACGTTTGGTAGTCATAACTAACACGACCGGCTTGTACTTTGCTCTCAAAAGGATTGGGCCACTCGCTGCAGTATTATTTACCGCACTTTATTTATCTACTATATGAAAAACCTCCAAAAACCTGCTTGTCAACGCCTTCTGCTCCTCGTTGGGTTCGACACTGTTATTTATCGGAAGTACTACGATACAACCCCTATACTTGTGGGTCATCAAGACTATTTTTTGGCGCCGTTGCCGGGAAGTGAAGCGCTATTGGTAAGTGAAATTGGTAAGAGAAACTTTTACTGTGAATGTTGTTTTATTTCATTATGGAGAATACTTTTGGTTCTCTATTTAGGGGTACTTCTAGCGTTGCTACTAGGGTAGTTGGTAACCCGTCTTCTGCTGAATTAGATCCTTATAAAATACTTATAAAAAGTATTGGATATATTATGGATAACTGCTATTACGGTGATGGAACTGTCCATCCCGGTGATCATTTGCTCTTTATACATGAATTATGCGAGTTATTCAGGTGTGCAGGTATTACGATGGATCAAGTTAAAAGTAAATTACTTTCCTTCTCGCTGAAAGGAAGATCCGCTGAATGGTTTAAATTACTGAAGAATGGTGAACTGGATGGGAGGAAATTGTTCCTCTCTTTTATTCTAAATTCTATCCTCCTAGTTAGATTCATAAATACCGGAATCAAATCTATAATTTCTGGCCTCGTGAGGGAGAGATTATTGCCAAACGTGGGGGAGAATAAAATTACTAATGCTTCAATGTCCCGTTCATGAACTCCCGAGAAATATTGTTATCTTGTATGCAAGGCTTTCTCTTCATGATAAGGATTTATTGGATGCTTCTTGTTCTGAATCGTTCACACGTATGAAGGAAGAAGCTAAATGGAATCTTCTTGACTGTATTCAAGAAAACACTGAAGGATGGGAGAAAGATAAAGGTATAAAGTAAGGTATAAATTATGATTATGAATGCATTAAATCCTTTATGGGAACCAATGATTTCTATGATGTTAGTGTTGTTTGTAGTCTTGATTCTCAAATTTTTACAAACTGTCTTAAAGCTTTTGCCTCTTATCTTGATATTCCTAAAAAGAATTATCACAAGTACCATGCACCTTATAAAGATATTGTTATTGCTAGTAATATAGAAGTGCATGCTGTTAATCCTGCTGTTCCTGAGCCATATGTTAAAAAAATGGCTTTCCATGCTAAGGTGAAAGAACACTCTATGGTGGCTACTTTGGTTAGTAAGAGTAATAAGAATTCTATTGAACCCGATGAACAAATAACTGTTGAACCTGCTGTAGCAATAGTGAGGATGAACACGTTGTATTTTGTGAGCATGCTTCTGATATTGTTTCTCATCCTCATAGACCTAAGAAAACTAGTGTTCCTGTGCTTTATGTTAAGATTGGTGATCATTTCTATTATGGTTTGTGTGACATTGGTGTTAGTTCTAGTGCTATACCTTATGAGCTTTATAGAGAAATTATGCATGGAATTGGTTCTTGTGAGCTCGAAGATATTGATGTGGTTATTAAGCTTGCTATTAGAGAAACTGTTTTCCGATTGGTATTGTTAGAGATGTGGAAGTTTTGTGTGGTAAGACTAAATACCCCACTGATTTTCTAGTACTTGGTAAGGCTGCTAGTAAGACTTGTCCTATTATTTTTGGTAGACCTTTCTTGAACACTTGCGGTGCTATTATAGATTGTAAAATAGAGAAGATTCTGACTAAATTTGATGGAAAATCGTATGAGTTCAATTTCTCCAAATTTGCTAGAGCACCTTATGAGTCTAAATTGCCTCATGAGAATTTTTAAGTTGAACAACTTGCTTCTATTTCTCTTGCTCCTAACAATGCTTTGCAGCAATATATGGAGGATCATGAGAGTGATGTCTTTATGGAAGAGAGAAATGAGATTGACGATATTCTTCTTCGTCAACCGGTGATACTGAAACATAATTTGCCTGTGGAAGACTTGGGTACAACATTACCACCCAAGGAGGATCATGTCTTTGATTTAAAACCTCTGCCTGATGATCTTAAATATGCTTACCTTGATGATAAGAAAATACATCCTATTATTATTAGTGCTAAACTTTAAGGTGAAGAAGAGGAAAGATTATTGGGAATTCTGAAGAAACACCGTGGAGCTATTGGATATACTCTTGATGATTTGAAGGGAATTTCTCCTACTATATGTCAGCATGCTATTAATATTGAACCTGATGCAAAGCCAGTAGTTGAACATCAACGTCGTTTAATTCCTAAGATGAAGGAAGTGGTAAGAAATGAGGTATTAAAACTTCTTGATGCTGGTATTATTTTTCCTATTGCTGATAGTAGATGGGTGAGCCCTGTGCATTGTGTCCCTAAGAAGGGAGGAATGACTGTTGTGCCTAATGAAAACAATGAGCTCATTCCACAGAGAGTCATAGTTGGTTATAGGATGTGTATTGATTTCAGAAAGGTTAATAAAGTTACTAAGAAAGATCATTATCATTTGCCCTTTATTGATCAAATGCTAGAGAGGTTGTCTAAGAAAACTCACTTTTGCTTTGTTGACGGTTATTCTGGGTTTTCTCAAATTGCTGTTAGGAAGCAAGATCAAGAGAAAACAACCTTTACTTATCCTTATGGTACTTATGCTTATAGATGTATGCCTTTTGGTTTGTGTAATGCTCCTACTACTTTTCAAAGATGCATGTCCGCTATTTTTCATGGTTTTTGTGAAGAAATTGTGGAAGTATTCATGGACGATTTCTCCGTCTATGGAACTTATTTTGATAATTGTTTGGACAACCTAGATAAAGTTTTGCAGAGATGTGAGCAAACTAATATTGTTCTTAGTTGGGAGAAATTCCACTTTATGGTGAATGAAGGAATTGTTCTTGGACATAATATTTCTGAAAGAGGTATTGAAGTTGACAGAGCTAAAGTGGAAGCCATAGAGAAAATGCCCTGTCCTAGGGATGTTAAAGGTATTCGTAGTGTTGTTGGTCATGCTGTTTTTTATAGGAGGTTTATTAAAGATTTGTCTAAAATATCAAAGCCTCTTACTAATCTTCTTCAGAAATATATAACATTTGTTTTTGATGATGATTGTAAGGAAGATTTTGAAACTTTAAAGAAGGCTTTAACTACTGCTCCTATTGTTCAACCACCTGATTGGAATTACCTTTTGAAATTATGTGTGATGCTAGTGATTTTGTTGTAGGTGCTGTTGGACAACGCTTAGATAAGAAGTTGAATGTTATTCATTATGCTAGTAAGACTCTTGATGCTGCTCAAAAGAATTATGCTACTACTGAAAAAGAGTTCTTAGCTGTAGTTTTTGCATGTGATAAGTTTAGGCCTTATATTGTTGACTCAAAGGTTATTAATCATACTGATCATGCTGCTATTAGATACCTTATGGAAAAGAAATATGCTAAGCCTAGGCTTGTTAGATGGGTGTTGCTTTTACAAGAGTTTGATTTCCATATTTTGGATAGGAAGGGTGCTGAAAATCCTGTTGCTGATAACTTGTCTAGACTGGAAAACATTACTTTTGATCCTATTCCTATTAATGATAGTTTTCCAAATGAACAGTTGGCTGCAATAAAGGTAATATCCCAAGATAGTCCATGGTATGCTGATTATGCTAACTTTATTGTTTCAAAGTATTTGCCTCCAACATTTATAGCTCAACAAAGAAGAAAATTCTTCTATGATTTGAGGCATTATTTTTGGGATGACCCACATTTATATAAAGAAGGAGTAGATGGTATTATGATAAGATGTGTTCCAGATCATGAACAACATGAAATATTGAAGAAGTGTCATGGTAGTGCTTATGGAGGACATCATGCTGGAGATAGAACTACACAGAAGGTTCTACAATCAGGTTTCTATTGGCCTACTCTCTTTAAAGATGCACGTAAATTTATTTTATCTTGTGATGAATGTCAAAGAGTCGGAAATATTTCTAGACGTAATAAAATGCCTATGAGTTATTCTCTTGTTATTTAACCTTTTGATTGCTGGGGATTTGAATTTATGGCTCCTTTTCCTCCTTCAAATGGTTACACTCATATTCTTGTTGTTGTTGATTATGTTACTAAATGGGTAGAAGCTATACCTACTAAAAGGGCTGATGGTGAGACATCTATAGAAATGCTTCAAGATGTTATTTTCCCTAGGTTTGATGTGCCTAGATATCTTATTCATGGTAGGTTTAGAAAGACCCTTGCTAAATATGATGTTAATCATAGAATTTCCTTAGATTATCATCCTCAAACCAGTGGGCAAGTAGAATTATCAAAGAGAGGAATTAAATCTATCTTGCAAAAGACTGTTAATAAATCTTCGAAGAATTGGTCAAATAAGTTGAATGATGCTTTATGGGCTTATAGAACTTCTTATAAAAATCCTATGGGTATGTCTCCGTATAAAAGGTTTAATGCAAAAGCTTGTCACTTGCCTTTAGAATTAGAACACAAAGCTTATTGGGCAGTGAAAGAATTAAATAAAGATTTTAAACTTGCCGGTAAGAAAACAATGCTTGATTTGAATCATTTAGATAAATGGAGCTGTGAAGCTTATGAAAATGCCAAGCTCTTTAAAGAGAAAGTTAAACAATGGCACGATAAAAGAATCCTTAAAAGAGAGTTTCATGTTGATGAGAAAGTTCTATTGTCGGTCTCGTCTCAAATTTTTTGCAGGAAAATTACTCTCCCGATGGGAAGGACGTCGGGAGAGGACCTTATATTATTGAAGAAGTGTATCGCTCAGGTGCAATCGAAATTTCTTCCCTCAAAGATAACACTACACAAGTGGTAAATGGACAAAGACTCAAACATTATATTTCTGGGGATTCCTATGATGAAGATGTGGATGTTATTCAAGTAATGACTCCGGAGAAGTTCATTAGGGGGAAGATTCCAGAATCTGCAGAGTCTGTTTTGGAATAGGTAACAGTTTTGTTAAGAAAAAGTTCGCGAAATACCTTTTCAGTTATAGATTATTGATTTTTGGAAATATAAAAAATACCGAGCCGAAGAGGAGTTGGAGAAGGTGCCCGGAGGCAGCACACCATGAGGGGGCGCGGGCCCACCCTTGGCCGCACCACCCTATTGTATGGGCGCCTCGGAGCCCCTCTCCGACTCGTTTTCGACCTAGACTTTCCTTTCGTTACGCATATTTTTGCTATATAACCCCCCGGACCCCCCGAGGTCCGTATATCGTTTTCTCATCGTGTTTCTGTTTCGAGCTGTTTCTGCCAGGATCTGTTTTCAGTTTTAGAAGCATCATGGTCTCCACCAACAACAACAAGGGGAAGGGACCGAAGGAAGATGATCTTCAAGGTCCCAAGCGCAAGAACATGGATCAGGGCGTCAAGAGAGAAGCAAAAAGGGAGTCATCAAGCAGTGTTTATTCTTGTAGCGTGCAGGGACCAAGACCATCAGTTCTGGGCCTCAGTCCCGTCCCTGGAGTAGAGGAAGCTCTTCGGGTTGCAGATGAGTTTTGTGAACATTATCGAGCGTTAAGGACGGAGGTAGAGATCCTTCAAGAGGAAAACGACCGGTTTCGTGAGATGCTGCAACGTTTCCACGCCTTGCTTGAGAAGAGTGTATCACCACTACCATCAAAGAATTAATTCGCCAATGGTATTGGCATCCACTTGTCTTGTTCCAAGCTTGGGAGAGTGTCGCGGTATCACCTTTATCTTTCACCCTTTTTTCCTTTTAGTAGATTCATATCGTGAGTAGAGGAAATATCATATATGATGGTTTGCAGTATGGAAGTGTTGCTCCGTAGTTGGTTATCATTGTATCCCTTAGTTTGAGTTGCCGTAATGAAATATTAATGAGAAGTTTCATCATCTACTTGTTTCACTTTATTTTAGTTTGCAATTTTTGTTATATGGTTGATCTTGTTATTAGTATTGGTATCAATTCTGGAGCTTCAAGTTAATCTAGTTGGTTTTGGCAAACTTAGCATTGGTCAGTAGCAACAATACGTTGAGACTTAAGTAGAAAAGAGGGAGTTGCATGTAGATATATTATTCCATGATATTTCTTCTTTGTTAGCTCATAAGCTTAGTATTCTCAAATAAGTTTGTTTGCACCTTCAGGGAAGATTGTATGATTGGCTTTATCATATATGTTTTTGTTTGTTTTGCTTCGATTCTTATGCTTGCTGCCCAACCTTGCTAGACAAAAACATGTACTTAGAGGGAATGCTTCTCGTGCATCCAAACCTTGAGCCTAAAACATTTCCATTTTTGTCCACCATACCTACCTATATGTGGTATTTCACCGCCACTCCAAGTAAATTGCTTGTGTGCTACCTTCAAAACTTCAAAATTACACATGTTTTGTGCTCCTATTTTAGCTCATGAGGACGCAAATAGAGAGTCTTTATCTGACTTGTTGATTGGATTTCACACCCTGGACTAGTGGCTTCATCTGCTTATCCAAATGCTAGAAGTGCTAGCAGCGGGGTTCCCAGCCCCAAAATAATAATTCAAATTCTCTTCAGTCTTTTTGCCCCTGATTTATCAGTCAAAGCATAATTGTGTAAACAAAAGAGAAAGAGAGATGACCTTCTATACCAGTTGCGTCCTTCTATGGGAGCCTCTCTTGTGAAGTCTAGTTGGATTGTGACGTATTGTACTTTCTGTTTGCCATTTGTTGACATAAATATACACCTATCAAAATTTGGACACTCCTCCATGGTTTGTGATTGTTGGCAGGGACCTGAGGATTCAGTTAGGCATGGTTTGTGTAAGAAAGGATGGTTTGTGTAAGAACACTCCCTAACCATTGCCATGTGCGACATATAAGCACTTTTTAGCCCAGGCCGTATGTGGTTTTAGTTCCGAATAAAATTAGAATAACAATTTTGCAGAAAAAGCCCCTGAAACTTTGAAACCTCGTATCTTTTTAACAACTTGACCAAATTTGCTAAACTTGGACTTTTTGAAATCCCCAGAATGTGTAGAATCTTTTAGAACTGTTAAAATTCAAAATTGACAAACTTAAATTGGTTCAAATTCAAATATGCTTGTTTGATGAATTTTGGCATAATTCAAATTCTACAAATCCAAAAATTGTAAACAAACTATATTTGGAAACCTTAGGGTGTGTACTTTCAATACTCTGTCCCAAAATAATTTTTGAACAAGTTAAATTTGATTTTGCAATTAAGTGGTATAATTGAGTAATTTTGACGTAGATTTAATTCTATAAATAATTTCAATATAGTTCCTTTGGCAAAATGGCTCCATCTGGTAACCTTGAACCAGAGACATCATTTCCTAACCATTTTGGAAACCCTTGGACCATGACCATGTAATTTTAGCCAAACATCCATCATAGTAGTTCACCTAGTTGTTCATGTCTTAGAGTTGTTTCTATCCTTTTCACCTATGTTATGGTGGCTATTTTGGAGCCAAGACCAAGTCCCTAGTATGTGTCAATCACATAAAAGACCAAGTAGTGGACCTTAAACACTAGTACATTTATTTTCTATCTACTTCCCCACTCCCCCATTCTTTCTTCAAGAATTCACCAAGTCAGCAAAATGGAGATCAAGACTCAAGGACAAGAAGGAAACTTCATTATGAACTTGGTGGAAACATGAAGAGCTATGAGGAATATCATTGAAGAAATTGAAGGGAGGACTTAGAATCCATAACAACTAGAAGCAACTCAATGAAATACAAGTGTATGGAGAAAATCAAGGAGAAGACATCTTCCTCTCTCTTTCTATCCTTTCTATCTCTTTGTTTTCAAATTGACTTAGTAGTATTTTGTGCCCATCCCACCTTGAAGCAACTAGTGAGAAAGACATGCAGAATTTATCAAGACCAAGAGAAGAATTCATCCAAGGAACAAGACTACAATAGAAGCATGAAGATGATCTTCAAGAAGACAAACATGTGAAGACTTGGAGAAATCCATACAAGTTGAAGAGTTAGGAAGTTGTTTTGTCCAACCCTTGACCCAAATGGAAAATCCCAAGACTATATCTTGTTTTCCCTATTGTTATGAAGTTAGTTGAACCTAGACCAGCATTAACCCAAAATGGAAAGTCTAACTTAGACACTCAGCTGTCTGGAATAAAATGACTAAGTGTTACACATTGTTATGTGTTACTTTAGTTGAAGAAGTGTTATGATCACCCTTGGTGAACTCTTGGAACTTCCTCGACAAGTATGATTATAATAAAGTTAGTTTCTACAAAATCAATTAGACCATACTTATTGAACTATTGGAAATCCCTTAACAAGTATTGAACCATTAGAGAATGAATCTTATAAACTCAAACCTTGACTTTATCCTAGCCAACTTGGTTAAACTACTTTTGCCATGATTGTTGCTTTGTATGATTTCTTCACTTGTATGTTTGTTTTGTAGGATGTTTGTTTATTCTGTCATTGTGTTTTCAATGCATAGATTGTACGAAGAGCAACGATCTTTTTTGTGAAGAAAGTGTGATTACTTCACCAACTTCAACAAGGCAAGTAACACACCATCAACTACCTATTATTTTCCTATGCATTACTAGAGTTTTGAGTAGTATGCATGATAGGATATTTTACTAAGTTATATTATGCTATGTTATTGTTGGGACGCGTAGAGATAAACGAAAACTTTTCCTACGCGGTACTCCCAAGATCTAGCCGAGGTAGAAGGCCACGAGTATTACCACTAGACGCGCAGGTGCGGATTATCGATGCAGCGCGTCGGGGCAGTGCAGTCCCACGATCCGATCCGGCCGATCCAATCCCTCGAACGTCGAAGTGCTGAACGTACAGCACCTCTGCCGGTATCCACACGTACGAGGAGGAGCTCCGACGGCAGACTGCTAGGTCTGGTGCGACGGCTGGACTGAGTGGGCTAGGGTTCCCAACGCATGGGAGAGTGGACTAACGTGCCCGTTGGGCAACCTGCGCCCCTCTTTACATAGCGTATGGTAATGGGCTGCACAACACTTGTGGCCCATTCCCTCTGTGAGTCCGACTCACAAGCTCAGTCCAATTCCGGTTCGGGTCCAACCCGACCAATACTTGCTCCCGCTCTTAAGTGTGCGACCCTGCAGGCTCATGGCGACTTGGACACGATTTGAGTCCAACTCCCAATCGATCAATCGGTAGCGGCTCCTAGCAGAACGTGCCGACTCCCAAGTACCATTGAGTCATGACGACATACCTTTCAATGTGATATTCATCTTAGTCCTTTTTGCCTCACGATATACCTTGTCGAACTATAGGGGATTTATCGTCATCCCTTAAATAGTTCAACTCTCTTCTCGATCCGTGATATGCGATTCATCTGACTAACTCTTAGTCAACCGACACAGTTAACACTTAACTGAGTCGCGCATGGCCATGCTTCCTGAATCATATCACTCGAGAGGGCCCAGAGAATATCTCTCCATTAGGAGGGGCAAAATCCCATCTTGATTATCCACATCACGCAGCTTGCTTCTCATTCGACCCGAACTCTGCCTTTATAGTTGCCTTGTCACAGAACAACGTTTGACAGAACCTAAGTCGGTGATCCACAACTCGGATTGTGCGACAACCTCAGGTCTAAGGATTACATTGATTGAGACATGCAAATGACGACTTGATCGTTGCATCTCAATGTGGGTCAGTACGACTTGCTAAACTCTTTAGCCAAGTCCGTGAACGTTGGAATGGCATCACCATGCCCATGACAAGTGGAACCGTGTCATCAGCCAACACTCACATTAGTCTAGGGTGTGTGTCCAGCACAACCTTAACGACCAAGAACAATTAGTATGAACAACATGAATACATAGTTCCACAATCGATCACATATTCAATGACATATATCAGATGTTCAAACCAAAGGACAACTTAATAACTTTATGAATACATTGGGAATTACATCATACATGATTGCCTCTAGGGCATATTCCAACAGTCTCCCACTTGCACTAGAGTCAATCATCCTGGCATCATATGCCTAGGCATCGAATGCCCATGCCTCTCGTGTGCGCCTCATGCTTAGGCTGTGGTAGCGCCTTTGTCAACGGATCTGCAATGTTTGCATCCGTGTGTACTTTGCATAACTTGATATCACCTTGTTCGACAAACTGGCGAATGAGGTGGTACCGCATGAGTATATGTTTGTTCTTCTGGTGTTGTCTAGGTTCCTTGGCCTGTGCGATAGCACCATTGTTGTCACAATATACGTCCAAAGGATTGGACGCGCCCTGAACCACACCAAGATCAATCAGGAGGTTCCTGATCCAAACGGCTTCCTTTGCCGCCTCTGAGGCAGCAATATACTCAGCCTCTGTTGTAGATGCAGACACCGTATCTTGCTTGGAACTCTTCCAGCTCACAGCCCCTCCGTTCATTACGAACACGTATCCCGATTGCGAACGAGAATCATCTGAGTCGGTGAGATAACTCGCATCCGTGTAACCCTTTACACTGAATTCCTCATCACCTCCATAAACTAGGAACATTTCCTTAGTATTTCTCAATACTTAAGAATGTTTTTAACCGCTGCCCAGTGGGCTTTGCCAGGGTCAGCCTGGTATCTGCTCGTAACACTTAGAGCATAGGAAACATCTGGCCTAGTACAAATCATGGCATACATGATGGATCCGATTGCCGAAGCATACGGAATCACACATCTGACTTCGTTCATCAGTCGTCGAAGGACACTGAGTCTTGCTAAGTTTTATGCCATGGGACATCGGTAAGAATCCCTTCTTGGACTCTTCCATTTTGAATTTCTTCAAAACCTTGTCCAGATAAGTACTCTGACTCAATCAATGAGTCGCCTTGATCTATCTCTATAGATCCTGATTCCTAATATGTAAGTTGCCTCACCCAAATCCTTCATTGAGAAACTCCTTTCCAATGACTCTTTGGTTTCTTGCAACATCATGACATCATTTCCAATCAGTAATATGTCATCCACATATAAGATTAGAAAATTTACTTTGCTCCCACTAAACTTCTTGTATAAACAAATCATGATCGTTCTTGATGAAGCCAAACGATTTGACTACCTCATCAAAGCGAATGTTCCAACTCTGAGATGCTTGCTTCAACCCATAAATAGATTTCTGAAGTTTGCATACCTTGTCAGCGTTAGCTGGATCGACAAAACCTTCGGGTTGTATCATATACACGTCCTCAGTTAAATTTCCATTAAGGAAAGCCGTCTTGACATCCATCTGCCCTATCTCATAGTCGAAATAGGCTGCTATGGCTAACATGATCCGAATTGATTTAAGCATCGCTACGGGCGAGAAGGTCTCGTCGTAGTCAACTCCTTGAACCTGTCGGAACCCCTTCGCGACAAGTCGTGCTTTATAGACGGAAATATTTCCATCCATATCAATTTTCTTCTTAAAGACCCATTTGCACTCGACGGGTCTTGCACCGTCAGGCAGATCAACCAAATTCCAAACTTGGTTTTCATCCATGGACTTTAACTCGGATCTCATGGCTCCAAGCCATGACTCGGAATCAGATCTCACCATCGCTTCCGAATAAGTTGCCGGCTCATTACTGTCTAACAGTAAAATATCTCGAGCACTCTGTAATCTGGCAGATCTCCGTGGTTCAGGTGCTGTAACCGGTGTAGGTACCACGACCGGCTCCGCCTCCAAGGCGTTCGCCGATTCGCCCCTAGCCGGTTCCTCTCGAATTTCTTCGAGTTGCACTGTGCTCCCACTGACTTCCGACCGAGAAACTCTTTCTCAAGGAAGACACCATTCCGAGCGACAAACACTTTGCCCTCTTCCGGTTGTAGAAGTACCCAAGGTTTCCCTCGGATACCCCACGAAAATACACTTATCCGACTTGGGCGTGAGCTTGTCCGACTGAAGTCGCTTGACAAATGCTTCACAACCCCAAATCTTAAGAAAAGACAAACTTGGCTTTTTACCAGTCCACATCTCATGCGGTGTCTTCTCTACTGACTTCGATGGTACTCTATTTAGTGTGAAAGCTGCAGTTTCTAGACAATAACCCCAAAATGATAAAGGTAGATCTGTCCGACTCATCATTGATCGTACCATGTCCAACAAGGTCCGATTTCTCCGTTCCGATACACCGTTTCTCTGCGGTGTACCCGGCGGAGTGAGTTGAGGAACTATTCCACAACTCTTTAGATGGTCATCAAACTCATGGCTCATGTACTCGCCCCACGGTCCGACCGTAGAAACTTTATTTTCTTGCCGAGCTGATTCTGTACCTCACTCTGGAATTCCTTGAACTTTCAAAGGCTTCCGACTTGTGTTTCATTAAATAGATATATCCATACCTACTCAAATCATCAGTGAAGGTAATGAAGTACTCATAACCACCTCTGGCTGTCGTGCTCATTGGACCACATACATCACTATGTATTAGTTCCAACAAGTCAGACGCCCTTTCACAACTCCTTGCAAAAGGTGTCTTGGTCATCTTGCCTAGTAGGCATGATTCGCATGTCTCGAATGACTCTAAGTCAAACGAAGTTAGAAGTCCATCATCATGGAGCTTCTTCATGCGCTTCCAACTTATATGACCAAGCCGACAGTGCCAAAAGTAAGTCATATTCACATCATTTGGTTTCAACCTTTTAACATTTATGTTATAGACTGATTCACTATCAAGATTTAAAATAAATAACCCGTTCTGAACGGGTGCAAAGCCATGAAACATATCTTTCAAATATAAAGAACAACCATTATTCTTAATATTCGACTCATAACCTTGTCTCATCAAACATGAGGCGGAAATAATGTTTCGACTAAGCGCTGGAACATAATAACAATTATTTAGTTCCAAAATAAATCCTGAAGGTAAATGAAGTTGCATCGTGCCGACTTCCAACGCAGCGACTCTCGCCTTGTTGCCGACCCGAATGTCAACCTCTCCTCTTGCCACGCTCTAGTTCTTACCAGTCCCTGCAACGAGTTGCATATGTGAATAACTGATCCGGTATCATATACCCAAGAACTATTAGGCGCATCAGCAAGATAAATGTCTATAACATTGCACACAAGCGTACCTGAGTTGGAAGTCACACCTCCACTCTTGGCTCTGTCAGCCAAATACTTGGTGCAGTTCCTCTTCCAGTGGCCATCTTGCTTGCAATAGAAGCAGTTGGCTCCGGCTGTAGGAGAAGGTTTAGTCTTTGAGGGAGCACTCTGGACAGGGCCATGGGTGCTACCTCCTGACTATCTTCTTCTTCTTAGTCCAAGAACTCTTCTTGAACTTAGCCTTATTCTGCACCATCAACACTTGATGGTGCCTTTCTTGATATCAGCCTCTGCCGTTTTGAACATCCCATGTAATTCAGTGATACTCTTATCCATACCATGCATAGGTAGTTCGAGATGAACGAACCATACGCACTAGAAAGAGAGTTCAGAATTATATCAGTAGTGAACTCTTCGTTAATTGGGAAGCCCAGCCGATCCAAAGACTGTATGTAACCATCATCTTGATTACATGCGGACTCAGTGGATCGCCGTCTTTCAGCTTACAGCCAAGCAAAGCTGAGAGACTTGATACCTCTCAGTCTTTGCTTGAGCCTGGAACATACTTTTGAGGCTTTCGATCATATCGTAGGCCTCAACATTCTCGAACTGCTGCTGCAAGTCGGTTCCATGTGTGCAAGCATAAGACAGCTAATTTCCGTAGACTCATCTCTAGTCTTACGGTAGGCATTTGTGACAGCGACAGTCGCATCATCATCAGGCTCTTCTGGAAGTGGAGTTTCTAGAACATGTTCTTTCTTGTCATGCTTGAGGACTATCCTCAGATTACGATACCAGTTGGTGAAATTAGTTCCATTAAGCTTATCTTTCTCTAGGATTGACCTCAACGCAAACGCGGACAACTGAGGAAGGTTGCTAGGTGCCATTGATCTACAACAAAATAAAAAAAAACACTTAAGACATGTATTCATAAAAGAGCAGGCATATTAAACGCTTTAATACTTATGCTCCACTAGAACCAACATCCCTCCGATGGTTGCTAAGTGATCAAGATCCTAAATAAGCAAGCGACTAGTGAGCTTTAGCATCACCGCTAGCCGTCAAGTGATCTAGGTAGGCAACACCTTGCCAATCGTATCTCTATACGACTCCTGTTAGTTGGGTGACATCACATGCCCCGGCTCCAACTACCTCGCCCCGAGCCCACAACCGTTGTGATGGACTGTCTAGATTACCAAGTGCTTCTGCTTGTAAGAGTCCGACTCAAACCCACCTAACCGGAAAGAATTGGTAGCACCTCAATTTCATGAGCCCACTACCAAGAATGTCGACTTGTGATGGTGCAGCACTGGCGGGGCGACCGACTAGACCTTCTTTGAGGGATTAAAGAATCTACCAACTATCTAAATAGAGGTAAATAGAGACATAACAATAACACAAATAAAGCAATTATAATGTGAAATGGTATGGCTCTCTTCATGGTGATCTCCATCTCCACAAAGCTTGCAAGTCGGCTCGTGCCAACTCTTGTCACATGCCATCTTGCTTCATGTAGCCGACTTGTACATCGACTTGCATGCCTTCCGGGTTCTCCAACAAGCTACACTAGCTAGTAAATCAAAATTTACATAGAGAATCCGACACGCAGGCCGGTATACAATAATAATGACAGCACCTAGGCTCCAGCCGGCTGACATAAACATGATACGCAGATCATGTATGGATTACACACATCACATGCACATAAGCCATACCATTCACAACTTCCTGCAAAAACAAGTTATGCATAGATACGATATCTACCGGCGTTGTGAAACTCGCAACGACATCTAAGGCATTCCGATCATGGATTTCTTCATCGGATAAAACGATTTTACCCGAATCTGATCCGAATTCCGATTCGACCAAACTCTTTGATCTTCGATCACCGCAACTGGATTTATGTGTCACGGCATACCCCGATGGCGGAAACCGACCGGTAGGGGTAAGTTGTTCCACGACCTTAGCAGTATGATCACGGAAAACAGATCATCCATTAACCCCGAGTACGATTGATCCAATCAACCTTGTACAAAACCGATCTATCTCATAGACCGACCACCAAAACAGCAATTAGATCACATCTAACGCTAACTACATATCACATATGTACGGATCTCGGGCCTAATACCAGAAGCTACCGCTCTGATACCACTGTTGGGACGCGTAGAGATAAACGAAAACTTTTCCTACGCGGTACTCCCAAGATCTAGCCGAGGTAGAAGGCCACGAGTATTACCACTAGACGCGCAGGTGCGGATTATCGATGCAGCGCGTCGGGGCAGTGCCCCACGATCCGATCCGGCCGATCCAATCCCTCGAACGTCGAAGTGCTGAACGTACAGCACCTCTGCCGGTATCCACACGTACGAGGAGGAGCTCCGACGGCAGACTGCTAGGTCTGGTGCGACGGCTGGACTGAGTGGGCTAGGGTTCCCAACGCATGGGAGAGTGGACTAACGTGCCCGTTGGGCAACCTGCGCCCCTCTTTATATAGCGTATGGTAATGGGCTGCACAACACTTGTGGCCCATTCCCTCTGTGAGTCCGACTCACAAGCTCAGTCCAATTCCGGTTCGGGTCCAACCCGACCAATACTTGCTCCCGCTCTTAAGTGTGCCCCTGCAGGCTCATGGCGACTTGGACACGATTTGAGTCCAACTCCCAATCGATCAATCGGTAGCGGCTCCTAGCAGAACGTGCCGACTCCCAAGTACCATTGAGTCATGACGACATACCTTTCAATGTGATATTCATCTTAGTCCTTTTTGCCTCACGATATACCTTGTCGAACTATAGGCGATTTATCGTCATCCCTTAAATAGTTCAACTCTCTTCTCGATCCGTGATATGCGATTCATCTGACTAACTCTTAGTCAACCGACACAGTTAACACTTAACTGAGTCGCGCATGGCCATGCTTCCTGAATCATATCACTCGAGAGGGCCCAGAGAATATCTCTCCATTAGGAGGGGCAAAATCCCATCTTGATTATCCACATCACGCAGCTTGCTTCTCATTCGACCCGAACTCTGCCTTTATAGTTGCCTTGTCACAGAACAACGTTTTGACAGAACCTAAGTCGGTGATCCACAACTCGGATTGTGCGACAACCTCAGGTCTAAGGATTACATTGATTGAGACATGCAAATGACGACTTGATCGTTGCATCTCAATGTGGGTCAGTACGACTTGCTAAACTCTTTAGCCAAGTCCGTGAACGTTGGAATGGCATCACCATGCCCATGACAAGTGGAACCGTGTCATCAGCCAACACTCACATTAGTCTAGGGTGTGTGTCCAGCACAACCTTAACGACCAAGAACAATTAGTATGAACAACATGAATACATAGTTCCACAATCGAATCACATATTCAATGACATATATCAGATGTTCAAACCAAAGGACAACTTAATAACTTTATGAATACATTGGGAATTACATCATACATGATTGCCTCTAGGGCATATTCCCAACAGTTATTATCCTAGTAGTGTGTAGCCATCCATTTACCTTATCCTTATATCCTTAGAACTTGATATATTCTATGCAATGTTACAAAAATGTTTTACTTGATGTTGTGGAAAAATTCTTAGTAACAACTTCAATGAACCACCTGGGTGGATTTGGTTGCATGGCTGATGAGAGTTGAGTGTCACCCCGAGGGGTGTTCACTTGAGGAATGCCACCCAGGAACAAAGTGATTTTGATGTTCCCCACGTTTAGATTTCTTCCAGTATAACCTTTGGTCATATGGGCTCTCGCTTAGTTGATTAAGTTGTGTGGACTCTACCTGTGGCTTGACAAGCAGATGTAGCAGAATTATAGGTGGAACGGGTCTTGCCGGTTGGTAGTTTTCATGCTTCTGAAAGACTTCAACTCAATTCTCTCCTTTACTTAATACATTCAGCATGTATAGGATGTTTGGGTGAAAAGAGTACAAGGGTGAAAGTGCACAACCTCTGCAGAGTTAGAGACTACGATCTTAGCCGTGTCCCCGATTATGGACAACTATGAGCAGCTGGACAAGGATGGACGGAAGAATCACATCACCATTCTCTATAATTAAAATTTTGACCAAGTGAACAGTAGTTGTGGTGCTTGGATCTTAGTCCAATGATTCCACCCTTTTGGAAGAAAAGTTTGTTTTACAAAAGAGATAGGAGAAAACTAGCTTTATGCAAACTTAGCCAAAAACTCCACTCAGCAAGCATGTTGTATTAGTCTTGACATTTATATCCACCATAGTGTTATTTGCCAATACATTAAATTGTATTGACCCCCTTTGTGGCTGCATATTCCATCCTACAGATGATTCTAAAGACGAGTGAGGATTTCATTTAGGATCTCGAGTCTACCGCCAAGATGTTCTGCCTGTGGCACATGACGAAGATGGGCTCAATGTTGTATTGTGTTTTCCGCTGTAATACTTTGTTTCCTGCTAGTCTTCTAAGACTATGCAAGTTGTAATATTATTTTGTAAAGACTGGATCATGTGATGTAATAGAATTTAATGCATTTGCATGATATTTCATCTTGTACTGTGGTGCTAGCAATTGATCCAGGGACTAGCACAATAACACATATGTTCTTACATTATTTAAAATGTGGGAACGCTACAATAAGAGCCATAATCATCCATAGCGACATAAACATAATTAATCAAATCATAAGTGGTACCACAAGTTCAAAACTAAATGATCATGGAGGCTATTTGTGACTGGTTCATAGTCATAAACATCGTGTGAGCATGCGCCAAGTCAACCAAATAAAACATTCAAAGGAGAACAAAACAAATTTATGCTTCAATATGACAAGAACAATTCATGATTCTTTCAATGACACATTAAACACTCTCAGCTATTTGAGGCTAATAATGATACTCAATAACCACAAGGCTTTAAAACTAAAATAACATCTAGCATGATATGAAAAAGTCTAGCCACAGTCTATACAAGCTTCTACTTGCACCGTTAAAAATTCTACCTCAAGTAGTTGTTTCTTTTCCCAACAAGCACCATACAAATCATGCTTTAACAAAAACTCTCTAAATTCTACAGAAAGAAAACATGAGAGGACTCTCAAAACACTACTAAAACTAATAGCTCTGAATAAGAGATGCAATGAAAATGAGAGCTAAACAGGAATTTTTGCAGCAACTACAAGAAAAACTAAGAATACTAGCATAGCAAGTATTCAAACGAAAAAGAGGAGTATGTCTATCTCCCAAACTAAGAATGCTAGGATCCAACTATATTATTGCAGCAAGAAAAACAAAATAAAACAAAAGAAAAACAAACAAACGCTCCAAGTAAACTTCATATGATGTGACCGAATAAAAATATAGTTTCACGAGAAGTGACCTGATAGATAGTTGATGAAGAAGGGGATGAATTGGGCATCCCCAAGCTTAGATGCTTGAGTCTTCTTAAAATATGCTTGGATGAACCACGGGGGCATCCCCAAGCTTTGACCTTGCACTCTTCTTGATCACATATATCACCTCTTCTCTTAACTCTTGAAAACTTCCTTCACACCACACTCAAACAGTAATTCGCATTAGAGGGTTAGTGCAACAACTAAAAATCCATGGGTTCTGTATGGCACAAGTGATATTGATACTTTTAAACATTAGCTACAGCCACTGATGTTTCGTGAATCAAAGAAATCCACTTGACATCGCAAAAGAGAAAATGCCAGACAAATGACAGAATCTATCAAAACCAGAACTGTCTGTAAAGACAAAAAAAAATCGAGGCACTTACGTTGATCCTATAGAAAAATTTAATGAACGGAAAATTTGCGGAATTAGCTGAGGAATATGCAAAAAAAATCAGATCATTTGGATCTTCCAGGATTTTATACGATTTTTTACGACGGACAACATAAATCTGTTTCCTGCGCAGAAATCCGAAAACCAACTCCAACTCTCGTCAGAAACCTTACTTGGCATTACTAAAACATGAAAATAAATATACAAAGGAGTTGCTACAGAATTATACAACCCCTTGACACAAAGAAAACAGAGAAAAACAAAGCAAAAAATAAAACCATGGGTTATCTCCCAAGAACCCCTTGAATCAAGTGTTTTCAAGTGAAGAAGATGCTCACATAAGAAATATGAAATAAAGCAAAAGAAAGCATCAAGAAGGAAGTAAAACAAATTTAAGTCTAACCCACTTCCTATGCATAGGGATCTTGTAAAGAAATAAATTAAATAAACTCAAACTAGAAATCATGGGAAGGTAGAACAAGAGCAACTTCAAGACTTTCAACAAAAAGAGACGTGTTTTAGCAACATGAAAATTCCTACAACCATATTTTCTTCTCTCATAATAATTCCCAGTCGCATCATGAACAAACTCAACAACATAATTATCACATAAAGCATGTTTGTCATGGTCTAAAAGCACACAATTCATATCAAGCTCCAAAATAGTGGGATCATAATTAAAAATAAAGACCTCTTCTATCCCACTTTTAGCAATAGCAAAACAAGATGATTTATCACTCATAAAAGGTATGGGACTAATAATAGAAATATCATTTTTAGTAGCATTATGATTTATAACATCAAGTAATATAGGGCCATCATCAAGAGCATTATCATAGGATTTATCCAAGTAGCATGGATTATCATAAATAACAGTAGCAATATCATTCTCACAAGTTTCATTCATAGTAGTATCAAGGTCACAAGTATAGCAAGTATTAATTTCATCAAATAATGTATGAGTTAAAGAGTTACTATCATTGGGAGGTAGACATGGGTTCCATTCTTCCTCCTCTTGATCATCACTCTCCTCTTTTTCATCCAATGAGCTTACAGATTCAGCAGTTTCTTCTTCCATAAGTTCCTGCAAGGTATTAGTCTCTTCCTTAGGCTGAGAGCATTTATTAAGATATTCCATTTTGTAGTAATTACAATCCTTGTAATTATAAAAGCAATATTCAAGTATAGCATAAATCTCGTATTTATAAGGTGCATCATCAATACTTTCAAGTAAATAAGCAATTTCAAATGCAACCTTCCAAGCAATAAATTCTTGAATTTGTTCCACATCATATAATCCATAATTTCCCTTAACATAACAAGATATGGTAACATCATCATTATACTCACATTGAAAAGGGAGGTGTTTATACCTCCTACAGCAGCAAGATTTATCAAAGCAATAAGTAACAATATAAGTAGAGCACAAGTTTTTAGCATAGTCATGCAATTTATTAATTTGCTCCCATAAGTGTATTCCTTTTTGTGACAGACAGTGTTCCTTATAATATTTTTTTGTTCATCTGTGAACCTACATTGCCAATAAGATCTAGTTTCAAAGATATCAACCATTGATAGCAAGCATGATAAAGCAAAAATAACAACTAGAATAAGAACTAGTTTTTTTGTGTGTTTTTGGTAAATATAAGCAAACAAGACAAAACAAAATAAACTAAGCAAAAATAAAATAAACTAAAGAGATTGGAAGTGAGAGACTCCCCTTGCAGAAATTCTCTTCCTCCCCGGCAACGGCTCTAGAAAATGCTTTGATGCGTGTGAACACACGTTCGTTGGGAGACCCAAAGAGGAAGGTATGAAGAGTGCAGCAGCTTGTTTACCTCAGAAAGAAACCAAGGTTGAATCGACCAGTAAGAGGAAGGAGTAACTTCAGAAGGTTGAAGCAGCTGAGATGGCAGGGCGCACTACCAGTTCAGAAGCAACATGGAACCTACACAACACAATCAAATCACTTTTCCCCAACGAAGCAGTGAGGTTGTCAATCTCACCGGTTTTGCTGAACA
Source organism: Alopecurus myosuroides (assembly GCA_028641055.1). NCBI lineage: Eukaryota > Viridiplantae > Streptophyta > Magnoliopsida > Poales > Poaceae > Alopecurus > Alopecurus myosuroides. Next base: position 116,476 of record JAPCYS010000358.1, read on the forward strand.
CAAAGAGTTTAAATGTATGGTGTGGAAAATAGTAGGAACAGTATGAGAGTAGTATGAAAGCAGTATGTGTTTTATCAGTATGAGGAAAAAGGACCAGGTCCACAGTTCACTAGTGGTGTCTTTCCGTGAAAGATAAATAACATGATTACAGCTGGGCAATTGACAGAAATGAAGGCTGCACCGTAGTGCATATGCAAGACATAAAGATTACTATGTGATTCATGCGGGCATTACAACAAAATACATAGACCGTTATCCAACTTCATCTATGGCTAAAAATCCACCCTCCGAATATCATCCGAACAAACGTTGGGTATTAAGTTGCAAGCAACAGATAATCGCAGTAAGTAAAGTGTGTAATGTAAACAATAAAATCATCCTTAGACAAAGCATTGTTGTTTTCTCCCTAATGGCAACAGCACATCCTCCATCCGTCATGTTTCTGTCACTCGAGCACAGATGAAAAGGAGGCATGAACCCACTATCGAGCATAAATACTCCCTCTTGGAGTTACTAGCATCTACTTGGCCAGAGCATCTACTAAAAGAGCATGCAAGATCATAAATAACATAAGGATGAAGATAACATGATAGATTGATAATCAGAAGACATAACATTCAACATTCATCAGATCCCAGCAAACACAACATGTAGCATTACATAAAGATGATCTTGATCATGATAGACAGCTCACAAGATCTAAACATGAGGTACAAAGTGGAGAGAACAACCATCTAGCTACTGCATGGTGGTGTAGACCCCTCTGGTGATGATTTCCCCCTCCGGCAGGGTGCCGGGGAGAGCTCCAGAACCCTCCCGGTCTCGGGATGACGGTGACGGCGGCCTCGGGTGTTTCTCGGGAAAAAGTGGGATCCTCCTAGGGTTTATGTCTCGGGGGATTAAATAGGCGAATGGGCAGAGGCGATGGTGGCCCGGGGGCCCCACACCACCCCCCTGTGGGGCCAAGGGGGCGCGCCCTATGGTGTGGGCCCCTGAGCCCCCCCCCCCTCCGGGTCTCTTCGGGACTCCGTGGAACCTTCGGGAATTCTATGACTTCCGGGCTTCAAATTTTCCAATTCCGAGAATATTTCCAGAACAACTTTTCTGAAACTAAAAACAACAGAAAACGGGAAACTGGCTCTGTGGCATCTTGTCAATAGGTTAGTACGGAAAATCGATAAAAAAGACATAAAGTCTGTAGAAAACATGTGGGAAACAATAAGAAAACAACACGGAACATCACAAATTAAGGATACGTTTATGACGTATCAGTATCCAACTCCCAAAAACCAAAGTTTGCCAAATGTGTCCACCATACCTACCTACATGTGGTATTTAACCGCCATTCCAAAGTAAATTGCTCATATGTTACCTTTAAAACCTTCAAAATTACTCTTTTTTTGTGCGTCTATTTTAGCTCATGAGGACACAAATAGAGAATCTTTATATCACTTGTTGATTGTACTTTCACACACTGGACTAGTGGCTTCATCTGCTTATCCAATTGATAGAAGAGCTGGCAGCAGGGTGCCCAGCCCCAAACTTAATACAAAAGATTCTCTTCACTATTTTGCCCCTTATTTATCAGTCAAAGCATAATTGTGTAAACAAAAGAGAAAGAGGGATGACTTTCTACCCAGATGCATCCTTCTATGGGAGCCGCTCTTGTGAAGTCTAGTTGGCTTGTGACGTACTGTATTTTCTGTTTACCATTCGTTGACATAAGCATACGCCTCTCATAAAATATAGACACTCCTCCATGGTATGTGATTGTTGGCAGGCACCTGAGGATTCGGTTAGCCAGTGTTTTCAATACCTCTGTTTAACAAAATAAAAGTCTCTAGCACATGAGTGATCCTTGCTTCCCTCTGCGAAGGTCCTTTTTTTTACTTTTATGTTGAGTCTCCATCTTCTAAGTTTATGCACAATTGAGAGAGCATAGTTTCCATTCTGAGTTTAATGTGCATTTGTCTTAGAAATGTTATTAGTTGAGTCATGATGTGTTATTATTTGCTCTAAAATTATTTGTTCTAGTCATCCACTTGAACTTTGAAGGTGTCGTGGCATTTATGTTTTGCCCCACTCTTCTGGACAAGCGAAATATCACGTTTCTATGTTTTCTCTATCCTTGAAACAAATGTATAACTTTTGAGTGCATTATTATTCATGATCTTTTATTTTTGTTACTTTTCATGATGCTAAGTGATTGATACGTTTCATTGTTAAAATTATATCTATCATGATTGTGTTTAAAGTACTATGATCTCATATTGCTTATGCTTTTACAATTTAGATGATCACTTTTATGTTGGTAGCATGTCACCTCAGAAATTATTTGTTTTTATCGCTTACCTTCGCGAGGACGAGTAGGAACTAAGCTTGGGGATGTTGCGTCATAAACGTATCCATAATTTCGGATGTTCCATGTTGTTTTCATGACATATGCTACATGTTTCCTTTAAACTTTATGTCATTTTATCGATGTTCTGGGACTAACCTATTGACAAGATGCCACAGAGCCAGTTCCTGTTTCCTGCTGTTTTTAGTTTTAGAAAAGTTTTTCTGGAAATATTCTCGGAATTGGAAAATTCGAAGCCTAGAAGTCTTAGAATTCCCGAAGGATCCACGGAGTCCGGAGGAGACCTGGAGGGGGGCCACAGGGACCCCACACCATAGGGCGGCGCGCCCCTGGTGGCCCCATGTCCGCCCATTGGTGTTGCCCTTTCGCCTATTGATTACCCTCGTAGTGTTAACCCTAAAATAATCGACCTTTTTCACGAAAAACACTCGAGGCTGCCGTCGTCATCAACCCGAGTTCGGAGGGTTCTGGAGTTCTCCCCGGCACCTGCCGGGAGGGGAAATCATCACCGGAGGGCTCTACACCACAATGCCCGCCTCCGGAATGATGCGTGAGTAGTTCATCCTTGGACTACGGGTCCATAGCAGTAGCCAGATGGTTGTTCTCTCCTCTTTCTGCCTCATGTTTAGATCTTGTGAGCTGCCCTACGTGATCAAGATCAACTTATTGTAATTTTACATGTTGTGTTTGCTGGGATCTGATGAATATTGAATGCTATGTCTCTTGATTATCGATCTATCATGTTATATGCATGTGTATGTTATTTATGATCTTGCATGCTCTCTGTTGTTAATAGCTGCTCTGGCCAAGTAGATGCTAGTAACTCCAAGAGGGAGTATTTATGCTCGATAGTGGGTTCATGCCTCCTTTGCATCTGTGCTCGAGTGACATAAATGTGATGGATGGAGGATGTGTTGTTGCCATTAGGGAGAAACAACGATGTTTACATTGTTTACATTACACACTTTGTTTAATGCGATTATCTATTGCTTGCAACTTAATACCCAAGGATTACTCGGATGACATTCCGAGGGTGGATTATTAGTCATAAATGTAGTTGGATGACGATCTATGAGTCTTGTTGTAATGCCCGCATGAACCACATAGTAATCATCATGTCATTCCTATGCACTACGGTGCAACCTTTATATATGTCAATTGCCCAGCTGTAATTTATTTACCACACATGATATCTATATGTCTTGAGAGAGACACCTCTAGTGAACTGTGGACCCCGGTACTTTTTCCTCATACTGATAGTACAATCACTGTAATCTCTGTTTTCATACTGCTACTATTTTTTTACGACTGCCATCACTGTTCTCTTTCATCTACTGCAAACAAATATTATTTTCCACACGGTATGTTTAACCTTTTTGTGTTCAGCAAAACCGGTGAGATTGACAACCTCGTTGCTTGGTTGGGGCAAAGTGATTGATTGTGTTGAGTAGGTTCCACGTTGCTTCTGAACCGGTAGTGCACCCTGCCACCTCAGCTGCATCAAACTTCAGAAGTTGTTGCTTTCTCCTATCGGTCGATTCAACCTTGGTTTCTTACTGGAAAACTTGTTCATGTGCTCATTACACCTTCCTATTGGGGTATACCAAACGAGTGCAAGATCTGCACCATCAGGCACCATCGGTCGACATGTCATATTCCAGACGGCCTGGAATGTTGTCCAAGTCAGTCAGCTCCTAGAAGTGATGTTTATCTGACCGTGGTATGCTATTTCTGAGGTTGGAGCTAATCCTTTTTTAGAGTAGGGATTGCCTAAGCGCCACAGTAGATTTGAGTCGACGGTGGTAAGAGCGCCCGGCCCACGGAGTGCCAAGCAGAAAGTAGCTCAATATGGGTTTAGCTATCCGTTCGGTACATAAGCAAGGGAAAATGGAACGAGAGTGCCAGATTGGAGGCAAGCACCCAGCAGCAAGGCAGTTGCTAGACCATGGTGCCTCCTGCTCCAACGTGGCCACCGAATTAGCCATGGCCGTGAGGAGGCCGGGGCAGTTACCGTCCATCGGGTCGTGCCGCGGCGATGGGAGAGGCAGCCCCGAGGTGGGGAGTGGAGGCGGGGAGGGGTGCGGCAGCGTGGTTCATCGCCGATGACGATGCCTGGGGCTCCGTGGCGCCTCTGCGCAATGGGGCCGCGCGGCGGCGGCAACAGCCGGAGCGGGAGGACGTTCCCCATCGCGACTGAAAGTGCGGTATGGTCAACTAGGGGGGGTGAATAGGTGACTAACATTTTTATCCTTTTCCTTTTTTAGATTGTGCTAAGCAAGTAGACGCGAGATTATCTAGATGTGCAACTAGGTGAACAATCTTAGGGATACGATACAAAGTACGCAACAGAAGCAATATGTAAAGCAACAAGATAAACCACAAGTGTAAACAAGGAGACAAGGATATGTTTCCCATAGTTCCTTGCCAAGGGAAGTGTGTCTACATTGGAGAGGTGTGGATCCACCTAGGCGCTCCAATAGCACGGATGTGCACACCTTTTTCTCTTTGAGCTTCTTCAGTGAGGGAGATTCTTGTTTCCACTATGAGGTCGACTTAAAGGCGTTGACCAAAGCTTTACACGAGGTTGAGGCGACATCACAAGATGGATGGAGGCTCTCAACAATCCGATGCTTCTTGAATTGAGGTGGAAGCAATAAGCACTAAGGTTTTCTCTAGGTTACAAGGTACCCACGAGATCTCAAGATTCGCTAGGATTTGGTGGATGGATTTGCAATTCCTTTGGGGAATCACGGATCTAGTCCTCCTCTAGCTCTCCACAAAGAATCAGTGTGTTTGGGTGGTTGGAGAGGGAGATCTATGAGTTTCAAGCTTGCATTAATGTCAAGGAGAGAGAGAGTGAAGCTTAGAGCTTAGAGGGGGAAGAAGGAGTGCATTAAATACTCCTATCCCAATCCATCCGTTAACCACTTTCCCGCACTAGCGGTACTACCGGTGCGGGCATTGTCCCAAAGCACAAACGACTCTCTCTCTCTCTCTCTCTCTCTCTCTGCGAACCAGATTCCGTATCACCGGAGGTACCGGTGGTATCAGCAGTACTACCGCCCACAGGTACTAATGGTGGCCTCCTCCATGGCCTCTGTGATGTACGAACAGAGCACCGATTTGCCAGTACCACCACTGGTACCTCCACCATGGTGGATAGCCCCTGGGAGCCTGAAGAACTGCCGGAGGTACCGGTGGTACCAGCGGTACTACCGCCCACCGGTACTACCGGTGGCCTCCGTTGTTGTCTCCGTGATGTGCTAACCGAACGACAAAGTGGCGGTACCACCACCGGTACCGCCGCCGGAGGCTGCCTGGTTGAAGGACCAAATGTGCTTAAAGTACTAGGGGTGGTTTCACCGGTACTACCGCCACCTCGAAAAAGGCTGGCCATCTTTCTTCTTTTGAGATTTCCGTCGATGAAATATTGCCCTGATGCCCCTAGAGATGTTTATAAGGAATACGAGGCACCGTATGAGTGCTGCAAACAAACCCTGCATACACTACATAAAAGATTAGTTCTCTGATTGTGTTGTCATCAAATATCAAAATAGAAGATGATCATTCAATCTCCCCCTTTTTGGTAATTGATGACAACACAAAAATTTGCACCATGAAGTCTAAACAACATGGACGGAGCTACCCCTAGAGTTAAGCTCCCTTCATGATGAATGGACCAAGCAAGATATAAAGGATAGAAATAAAATGATAACTTGCTCACAAACACAATAGTGACCCAAAAGAGTATGAATAGTAATTAAAAAAATGTTCACATGTCTTACACCATGCATGACGAGGTTCACAAATAACAACATAACCATTTCACAAGCTAGAAGAGACAACGCGAAATATCAAAGCTTGTGAAAAACATGCAAATACCCACATCCTAAATAGATATCGCACCCCCTTTGGCTCAAGATACCAAAAAGGAGACAGGTCGGTGCTAACGTCCCAATGCTCAATCGGAGAGATCGTCCATGCTTGGCGGACGGGACGACGACGAGAGCTAGTGACTCCTTCTCCTGCTTCCTCATCAGACCAAGTGATAATATCTCCCTTCGAGTCCCTGGCCTGCCACCTGCCCCAAGTGGTGATGTTGTCCTCAACAGGAGTGTCACTCGTCTCACCGTCATCATGGCGAAGCTACCTAGAAGCCTCAGCAGTTGATACGTCATAAAAGTATCCATAATTTCTGACGTTCCATGTTGTTTTGATACTATATGCAACATGTTTCTTATAGACTTTATGTAATTTTTATGGATTTTCTCGGACTAACCTATTGACAACATGCCACAGAGCCAGTTCCTGTTTTCTGTTGTTTTTAGTTTCAGAAAAGTTGTTCTAGAAATATTCTCGGAATTGGACGATTCAAAGCCCAGAAGTCTTAGAATTCCTGGAGGGTCAAAGAAGGCCAAAGGAGAACCGGAGGGGGGCCCTGGAGCCCCCACACCATGGCTGGGCGCGGGTGTCCCCCTGGCCGCCCCTGGAGGTGGTGTGGGCCCCTCGGGCACCCACCGACGTTGCCCTTTTGTCTATTTATACCCAACGATGCATAAACCCTAAATATATCGGGCCCCTTCCATGAAAAGTTCCGTAGCTCCGACGCCATCGCCGAACAAGTTTTGGGGGATAGAAATCTCTGTTCCGGCACCCTGCCGAGACGGGGAAGTGCCCCCGGAGCCATCTCTATCGACTCCACTGCCATGTTCATCGCCGTTGCTATCTCCCATGATGAGGAGGGAGTAGTTCTCCCCCCGGGGCTGAGGGCTCTACCGATAGCTATGTGTCTCATCTCTCTCTCCCATGGTGTGATCTTTATGTGATCATGAGCTTTGTAATCTAGTTGAATAAGTAGATGTTACTCTTCATCTATTATGCTACTCGAGTGGTTTTGTTATGAGATCTCCGTAAACACTTTGATCACGGTGTAAAGGTGACAGTATGTGCATCGTGTGGTTTAGCATGATATTTATATTTTGTGTTGGATGACCCTATGAAATTGTGGAGTTTTTTTAGTACTAATTTAGGGAGCTCATAGTGACAGCGTGGGGTGCTCTAGAAAGGGAATACAGACTTGAGGAGTTATACTACAGCCCTACGCATGGATTGGTTTTCGTTATCCGACCGGAGAGTGGTTCGGAGTAGCATAGTGAAGAGATGATATTTATGCATTCAATTATGTTATCATTGTTGAGAGTGTCCACTAGTGAAAGTAGGATCCCCGGGCCTTATTTCTAAGCATTGAAACACCATTTACAATCAGTTCTGCTACATGTTTGCTTGCTGCCATTTTTATTTCAGATTACCATTGTCACTTATAATCATCCATATTACTTGTATTTCACTATCTCTTCGCCGAACTAGTGCACCTATACAACTGACAATTATATTAGGTGTGTTGGGGACACAAGAGACTTCTTGTATCTTAATTGCAGGGTTGCTTGAGAGGGATACTTGGACCTCTATCTACCTAAATTCGGTAAACCTTGGGTGATCCACTTAAGGGAAAACTGTTGTTGTTCTACAAACCTCTGCACTTGGAGGCCCAACACTGTCTACAAGAATAGAAGCGGGCGTAGACATAAGCTCTTTTCTGGCGCCGTTGCCGGGGAGGTAAGGTAAAAGGTACTCACATCCTCGGGTGTGAGTGCTCGAAGTTATTTCCTTTAGATTCTGCAATTATATCTTTTTGTTTCTTGTTTTCACTAGTTAGGCTTATCTTTACTAGTTAGGATCAATGGAAAACAACAAAAATATGAGAGAGCTTTATAATATTTATCTTGAGTTAGGACATGAAGTGTTTGAAGAGAAAATTAAAAAACCTATGGAACTTTATTTACATGCTAGTAGCAATATTATTAGTATGAATTCTTTGAACACCATTATTGCTAATGCTATGGAAAAATCTAAGCTTGGGGAAGCTATTTTTGATGAATCTGATATTTTTAGTGCCCCAAGTTTTGAGGAGGAAATTTTCTTTGATGATACTTTGCCTCCAATATACGATGATTATAATGATTGTGGTACTCTAGTTCCACCTACTATTGATGATAAATTTCATTGTGATCATGATATGCCTTCTATATATGATGTTTACAATGATGAACATGCTATTTTCAGTCCACCTACTATTGAGGAGAAAACTAATTATGATTACAATATGCCTCCTATATTTGATGATTTTGGAGATGAGTTTATAATGATAGCTATTTTGTTGAAATTGCTCCCACTACTGTTAATAAGAATGACTTTGCTTATGTGGAGAGTATTAATTCTTTTATGCATGTGGCTCATGATAAGAATATTTTATGTTATAGTTATATTGTTAATTTTATTCATGATGCTTCTGAAAGTTATTATGATAGAGGGAAACATATTTTTATGCATCTCAACAATATCAAGTTTCCCATCTTTATGTTGAAATTTTTGAAGTTGCCCTTATTTTGTCCTCCTATGCTAGCCACTTTGTGCTTTATTGACTTGTTCTTATACAAGATTATTTTCATAGGAAGTGGGTAAACTTAAATTTGTTTTACATTTTATTCTTGGTGCTCTCTTTTGCTTCAATTCATATTTCTCATGTGAGCATCTTCTCAAATTATCATGCCTAGCTAAAAGGCTTTAAAGAAAAGCACTTCTTCGGAGATAACCCATGGTTTTATTTTTGCTTTGTTTTTCTCTGTTTTCTTTGAGTCAAGGCGTTGTATACTTCTGTAGCAACTCCTTTGTATCTTTATTTTCATGTATTAGTTGTGCCAAGTCAAGTTTCTAGCAAAAGTTGGTGTTGGTTTTGGATTTCTGCGCAGGAAACAGATTTCTGATGTCCACTGTAAAAAATCGCATAATTCACAAAAAGATCAAAATGACCTGAAATTTTTTGTGCTTATTCCTCAGCTAATTAAGAAACTTCTTCGTTATATATTTTTTTCAATATGAGCAACTTAAGTGTCCCAAAAAAATTCATCATTACAGATTGTTTTGGTTTTGGTAGATTCTGCCATTTTTCTTGCATTTGCTCTTTTGCTATGTCGAGTGGATATCTTTGCTTCACGAAACATCAGTGGATGTAGATAATGTTTAAAAGTATCAATAGAACTTGTCCCATGCATAACCCGTGATTTTTTCATTATGCACTAACCCTCTAATGCAAATTACTTTTAGTGTGGTGTGAAGGAAGTTTTGAAGGGTCAAGAGAAGAGGGTGATATAATGTGTGACGCACCGGGATCGGGCACTATGAAGATTTCGGCATTTCCACCCAAATCCGCATAATAACCGATTTCAGGTTGCCACTTGTGATAACATTACAACAGTTCACGAATATTCCACAACAACGACAGAAGAGATATATACAAGACGACTCAAACGAGTCAAGAATACAACTGATACAATACAAAGATCCAAAAAAACAGCGGAAGAAACAACATAGCGTCCGACTACGGACAAGATACAAATTGGACTAAGAGTCCTGAAGATAACCGATGGCGTCCAATCCCTGCCCAGGCCAAGCCGGAGGGATTCCCAAGCTAACGTCGTCAGACTTCAAACCTGTTGACTGCAATGTGGAATATGCAGCCACGAAAAGGATTCGTGGGTCGGTACTATTAAGTACTGGCAAGTGGATAAACCATACTCACAAGATACCAGCGTAACCAATCATCACAAGATACAAATACTTTGGGTACAACGGAAAGGAAGGGATTATTGCAAAGAAGCAGCAGCGGGTAGCACTAACAACTAAAGAGACGCGCTACAACTTCCGGCTATTAGAGAGGGATAAGAGAGCGCGACAAAACCAACTATAACTACTCACCAAACAATACCCATCCAGTGTTACCCCCTACTAAGGAAGCAACCAAAGAAAACTCACACTGTTGATTAAGGTGACATTCATTTTTTTGGTGAAGGTAATACTATATTACTAGTCAAGTTATTATCATTAGGTGTAAGTTGTCTGAGTACTTGTTAGCCAGCACTTTCACCAAATCGTCACATAACCGCGGACAACACGGCTTCTCGAGAAGATTTATCCCTGCAGGGTGCGCTACAGTACCCGTACACACTCAAGCCACCAACTAAAACTCACGTTGGCTCGACACGACCCAAACCGTCTCTACAACCCATCCTAGGAGCCACGGAGCTATAAGGTCCCGGCCAGTCTGACCTAACCTAAGCGCAAGGGTGAAAACCACACCCCCCGGCACCACAGGCCTCGCCCTATATGCATCATCATCATCATCATCAACAATAACCATGGGGGGCCCACCCATTCATGCATATGAGCAAATGGAACACCCGAACTAAGTGTGGCTCTTCGGACAAGCTGCAAATCAGGTCTAAGTCGAGGGGGTCCCATACTACCTCCCGGATGCGGTTAGCGCGCTCATCATGGATCAATGTACAAGACCCTTTTCCTAAGTTCGACACTAGCAGGCTCCAAAACCACGCCGGGCCTCCTGCCGGTGCCTTATCATCAAATTATTATTACCCCAAAAATTAACATGTTGTTGATTAAATTGAAACCCAACTATCAACTAACCAGGTGATACGACAAAGGACAACAAGACTCGAGCACAAACAAATCTAAGCATGCAACTACGACACGAGGGCCAACAAGGTAAACAAACAACAGTTAATAGGAAGTGGAAGGAAGGCTATATCATGGTTGCAAGGTAAACATATGATAGGATCGAGACACAAGCATCGAATCATAAGGCTAGCATAAAGACAACGGAAAGAATCGGTAACAAGTGAGGAAAGGCAACATGGGTAGCAAGTGAGTATACTTGCCTGAGATCCAGCAAGTAGAGGTACATCCGCAGAACTTGTCGTTGCTCACATCATCTCAACGTCCTATCCGCGAAGAAGCAACAAACTAGAACAAACACCGGATGCAACAATTACTACTACGACAAAAGATCCAGCATGATCCTATTTTATATGCATGACAAGTTAAAGGGTGCATCAAAATAAATACAAGACATGATGAAACATTTTAAATGGGCCCAAATGCAAAGATAAGGTTGCATTTGGAAATTCCCAGGTGCATGCATAGTTATTTAAGTGAATTACAAGCAAACATTAGGTTGAAGTGATTAAATGGCATGGTGGATTATGAAAACATAATGTATACAACATTAGCTTCAATGTGATATCTCATTTGCCAAATTTGGAATTTTAAATATTTAATTATGAATTTTTGCAATTTAAAAGGTTTAATTAAAGCATTGAATTATTGCACCACTTTTAACTAGGAAAAACAGTAAACAAATTGTATATTTGAAAAGTACAGAGAATTTTGATTGGAAAACATATTTTACTTTTCAAATTTGGAGTTAAAATGAATTAGTTATGATTTATGCAATTTTAGATGAATTAAATAAAGTACAGAAAATTGCACAAATTTTAATTGGTCAAAACATTAAACAAATTGCATATTTTAAAATTTTAGGAAATTTTAATTGGGATACATATTTTATTTTCCCAAAAGGGAGTTGGATTGGCAAATTTATTGCATTTACAAAATTGGGGTTTATTCTGCCATTTTTGGTAAACAATTTAAAAGGAGGTACTTTCAGTTATAAAAGCATGGGAAATACTTGAAAACATGTGGAAAATGTTTCACTGAACATTTTGAGATATTAAACATAATTTTTGGATCATTATTGAATTTAGTTATGTCATTTTTTTTCTCTTTTCTTTTCTGGCCAGAACAGAAAATGGTTGTTTTCGTGGTCCACTTTTATCCAACTGTGCCCAAATAAAATACCATTGTGTATAGTTTGTTAAGACAACTTTTTAGAGCTCAAGTTTGCTCAATTTGGGTGAACAGAACTCAAGTTATGAATTTTGCAAGATTTCAGTTTTTATTCCATTTTCTGTATTTAAATATTTAGTGCACAAATTATTACAGAAACATGTTGACATTTTTACATATTTCGAAAGTGCTCACAGTTATGAATCTACAGAAATTTGAATCATTCCAATTGGAGAAGTTTTGAATTAGTTATTCATTTTAGAAGTAATGAATTGAAACTGCAATTCTGTTTTCCAGAACAAAAATTCAGAAAAACGTCCGAACTGCTTTTTGCACCGGGCTGTGGGCTATCCAGTACCACTGAAGTGTAGGCCCAGGGCCACGGAGGCGGTGACGAGGTGCGGGGGATGCCACCTAGGCTCCAGGGCCGATGACAGGTGGGACCATGCTCGTGCGATGGAAAAATAGGAAAAAGGGGGGACACGGTTTGCTTCCTGTGAGATTCGAACCTGGGTCTCCCCAGAGAAACTCGGATGGGCTAGCCACTGGGCTGAGCTCGACTTTGTGATTGCATACAGATCTCACTGAATAAGAGGTGAGATGGCGCGGTTAACTGAATTTCACAGGATGTGAGATGGGACGCAGGCAGGACATACAGAACGTTCGCGTGATCGACATGACGACGGCGACCACGGCTCGCTCGACGGCGAGACCACACAGAGCAAGAGGGGAAGAGAAGAGGGTTGTCCAGCGGACGGATGGCTCACCGCGGCTTCCAGTGTGGTCGTTGGGCGCGTGGACGGAGGAGAGGGCCGGCAGACGACGATCACTTACGCACGTACAGAGGCGGAAGGAGAGCTTGTCGGCGACATCTCGGGCAGCTCCGGCTCCGGATCTTCTGTGTAGGGGATGAAGCCGACAAGGCGGTTCCGTTTCCGCCATCGGAAGTCCGTCGCAGCCACCACGTCCCCGACTCCATGAGCTTGCTTCTCCGGCCATGGAGGTGGAGGTTGGAAGAATACAGAGGAGGGAGGAGAGGGAAGGAGATGGCGGCGGCTGGGAGGAAGAGATGCTAGGGTTGAGGAGAGGCAGAGGGGTGGCTTTAAGGGAGGGGAAAGGTGAGGAGGGTGCGGTGGTGGTGAGGGAGAAAACGACAGGGGATCCTCGTGCCTCCTCTGTCGTACGGAGAAGAAAGCATGGAGGTGGGCTAGGTGGGCTGCTTCAGGTTGGGCTTGGTGGGTTGGGGTGGCCTGGTTGTTTGGCCTGCCAACCAAAGCCCCCCTTTTTTTCTTTTAGTTGTTTGTTATTCAATTAAAGAAAATAGCACACTGGTTTTAGAAAAAAATAATTGAGGTCACAAAAGTAAATTCAGAAAATGTTGTAAACAAGATTTTTTTGAAGTTCAATGATGTTTTTCCATTTTTAAATGCAAGATGATGCATGATGTCATGAAGATGCAAAAAGAAAAAAAAAACACACAAACTAAATGGGGAAAATCCCCGGGTGTTACAGCCGACACCACTAACAAGAGATTGCGCCCTCGCAATCCCTCACAACCACGAGGGAGGGAAGCAGTCGGAGCTATCGAGTCTTCGGTCACCTTGTAGATCTTCTCGACACCACTAACAGGCTTCTCGACACCACTAACAAGAGATTCTTGCTCGTTGTTGATGACGATCTTCTTCCACCAGGAATCTTCCGATGATCGAACCTATTAGGTGAACGGCTCAGAAAACGTCCACCCACGTAGGATCCTAAACTTTGAAAGATAGGTACGAGAGGAGACTCCAAAACAAATAGGATAGGAGGAGAAATAGAATAGAGATGAGAAGAAATACAAAATCCTAGTGAGATATTTCCAAAATAGTTTAACAGAAACAGTTTTTGACACTCTAGAAACAACGACCGTTAGCGAGGTTATCTACAGGCTTTGCGGACCCGTTGCTTCGATAACCATTCGTATCGAAACAACATTGGGAATCGGAACCATGCTCTGATACCATTTGTGACGCACCGGGATCGGGCACTATGCAGATTTCGGCATTTCCACCCAAATCCGCATAATAACCGATTTCAGGTTGCCACTTGTGATAACATTACAACAGTTCACGAATATTCCGCAACAACAACAGAACAGATATATACAAGACGACTCAAACGAGTCAAGAATACAACTGATACAATACAAAGATCCAAAAAAAACAGCGGAAGAGACAACATAGCGTCCGACTACGGACAAGATACAAATTGGACTAAGAGTCCTGAAGATAACCGATGGCGTCCAATCCCTGCCCAGGCCAAGCCGGAGGGATTCCCAAGCTAACGTCGTCAGACTTCAAACCTGTTGACTGCAATGTGGAATATGCAGCCACGAAAAGGATTCGTGGGTCAGTAATATTAAGTACTGGAAAGTGGATAAACCATACTCACAAGATACCAGCGTAACCAATCATCACAAGATACAAATACTTTGGGTACAACGGAAAGGAAGGGATTATTGCAAAGAAGCAGCAGCGGGCAGCACTAACAACTAAAGAGACGCGCTACAACTTCCGGCTATTAGAGAGGGATAAGAGAGCGCGACAAAACCAACTATAACTACTCACCAAACAATACCCATCCAGTGTTACCCCCTACTAAGGAAGCAACCAAAGAAAACTCACACTGTTGATTAAGGTGACATTCATTTTTTTGGTGAAGGTAATACTATATTACTAGTCAAGTTATTATCATTAGGTGTAAGTTGTCTGAGTACTTGTTAGCCAGCACTTTCACCAAATCGTCACATAACCGCGGACAACACGGCTTCTCGAGAAGATTTATCCCTGCAGGGTGCGCTACAGTACCGTACACACTCAAGCCACCAACTAAAACTCAGGTTGGCTCGACACGACCCAAACCGTCTCTACAACCCATCCTAGGAGCCACGGAGCTATAAGGTCCCGGCCAGTCTGACCTAACCTAAGCGCAAGGGTGAAAACCACACCCCCCGGCACCACAGGCCTCGCCCTATATGCATCATCATCATCATCATCATCAACAACAACCATGGGGGGCCCACCCATTCATGCATATGAGCAAATGGAACACCCGAACTAAGTGTGGCTCTTCGGACAAGCTGCAACAGGTCTAAGTCGAGGGGGTCCCATACTACCTCCCGGATGCGGTTAGCGCGCTCATCATGGATCAATGGACAAGACTCTTTTCCTAAGTTCGACACTAGCAGGCTCTAAAACCACGCCGGGCCTCCTGCCGGTGCCTTATCATCAAATTATTATTACCCCAAAAATTAACATGTTGTTGATTAAATTGAAACCCAACTATCAACTAACCAGGTGATACGACAAAGGACAACAAGACTCGAGCACAAACAAATCTAAGCATGCAACTACGACACGAGGGCCAACAAGGTAAACAAACAACAGTTAATAGGAAGTGGAAGGAAGGCTATATCATGGTTGCAAGGTAAACATATGATAGGATCGAGACACAAGCATCGAATCATAAGGCTAGCTGTAACATCCCAAGTATGAAAATATCCCATAGAATGTTTGATTTCATGTTTAATTAGAGTATTGCATCATGTCATCATGTTTATTCCCTTGTTTGCATTTGTTACTATTTGTTTTGCATCTGTTTTTATTCTGTTTTCATAATTGAATTTCAAACAAATTCAAATGATGTGTTTCATACTTGTCATGTTACAATATTTTTCAAATCAAAATTGCAATCCAAAGTCTCATTTTATTTCCAATTATTCCATAATGAATCAACTAATAAAATAGTGCTTTTATTCCAATTAAGTAATCCCAAATTGCTTTCAAATTCAAAGCATCTTCAAACAGCACCTCATTTGAAAATTATAAAAATACCAAACAAATTCTAATCACATTTGTTATATTTAATCAATAGTGGTCACCCTAATAAAAACATTGTTTCCAATTAAAGCTATTTGGGTCACCCTATTTAAAATTTTGGTTTCAATAATCATTTTAATACTTAAATCATCCAAATATGAATTAATTCCAAATCAGCACCCAATTGGATTTATGAAAATTTCAAAAACAATTCAACTCTTTGTTCTAACTAAATAATAGGGTTCACCCTATTAAGAAGTGTTTTCAATAATAATCATTTAAATACTTAAAATTCATCCAAATTTGGTTTAGTTCATAAACAGCAAGTAATTTGAAAACTTTTGGAAAATAAAAGTTAGCAATTAGTTGCTATGTCAAAAACTAACCTAACCATATTTTTTTCCAAATTTTTACTAACCTAAAACCTACCTTTTTCTTCCAATTAGTTTTGCTGCAAAAAAAAACAGGAGAACAAAAATAATAAAAAGAAAAACGGTTCACAGAGGGGGGAGAAACGCAGCCCACAGCCCACCTTTCTGCTTGTCGTCTACCTCCCCCCCGACGTCACCCTGCGTACGACTGAATCACCACCACCCGATCACCTCCTCCTCCACCCGATCGCCGGCCGTACGAGCTCGAGCTCCTCCTTAAAAACCCACCTCCAACCCACCTGCTAGCCCTAGCCCTCCTCACAGCCGCCGCCGTCCTTTTTTTCTCCCCCCTGATCCCTGTCTTCCTGCCTGTCCTCCGTCTCATCGGCAAGGTGCTCGCCGTCGACAGCTCGGCATGGGGCGTCTCCGGGCAAGCTAGCCCCTGCAACCGAGTCTCCTCGACTCCGTCCACCTTCTCCGAGCGTCAGCTGGGCCCGAGGAGCCCCAGGATCGCCGCCTGCCTTCTTCGTCTACCTCGGCCGTACTGAACCTCCTCATCTCCGGCTCGCCGTCGTCCTCCTCGACCCCGATCCGCTACAGCAACACCCTCCCGGTGAGCTCCCCTTCTGTTTCCCGGCGAAAGCCACCTTTTTTCTTCCCTGTTGCGTCACCCCAACGTCTGAACCATCGCTGTCCGCCATGGCCGGTACCTGAAGGAGTTCCCCGCCGACGTTCTGCTCGCCGACGAGCCTCCCTCTTCTCGGGGACGAGATCACCGCACCGTCCTCGTCATCTTCGTTTCCAGGAGGGAGTTTTTGGAGCCGCGTTCGCCACCTCCTCGCCGTCGACAGCCACTGCTCCCCGTCGACCTCCTCCCTGTTTTCTGTCGACGACGGTCACCCCGCTGTAAGCCCCCTCCTCCTCCTCTGTTCACTGCTGCTCACGGTACCTCCCTGCATCGCAAGCTAGCCCCGCATCCACTCGCACATCACCGCAGTGAGCCATGGCCGCGGGCTCTGCTGCCGAGCGCCGCCGTCGTCGTGTTCCGTCAGGTTCAGACGGTGGCGTTCTTCAGTTTCAGATAAACGAGCCGAAACTGAACCTAAAAAACACACGGACCCCTCATCTGTCAACGAACTGAATTTACCGAAGTGGCAGTGCGCTGTTTCCTCAAGCGCTTGGTCGTGGGTTCGAGTCCCCGCAGCGCCACACTTTTTGGGAATTTTTCCCCCGCACAGAGGCCCACCTGTAAGCCACTCTGGTTGCCACGCGTGCAGCTGCGTGGGCCACGCTGGCCCCAGGCCCACGGGCAGTGGCTGGTGTGTGTTTCCGCGCGGTAACAAAAGTTTTAAAACTTTTCTGTGTTGAAAACAAGTCCTTTTATTTTAACAGATTAGTCCCTAAACTTAAAAAGCTTATAACTTTTATTTTATAACTCCAAATAATGAAAATAAAATATGTGTGCTGCTCTAAATTTAATTCTCTACCTATTGGTACCATTTGTTTCCTGTTTTGAATTTTCAAAATACAATTCAAATTTGAATTCAAATAATTCAATTGCAATTTGCTAAAATTCATAACTAATTCATTATTAATCCAATAAATGCAAATAAAATATGTTTTCCATGCTAATTCAAATAACCTTTTCAAATATAAATTTTGTTTCATGGTTTGAATAATTTAAATTGCCTAAATAATTTAAACCTTATTTAAATCATTTAAATTTGATAAAATCATAACTTGCTCAAATTAAATTATTTTTAAACATGCAAAATATGTTTTCAAACTAGAAAAATATGAACTTTTCAAATATGAATTTGAATTTATGTTTTGAGCAAATAAAATTCAAATAAAGTTCATGCTTGTTTTAAATTCATTTAAAACTTGTTTAATATTGTTTAAGTCATAATAAATTCATCCTAATCCCTTTTTCAATATTTGAAACATGTAATCCAACTAAAATTTGGTATTCTTTTCAAATATGAATTTTGTTATTTGTTTTGAACATTTTAAATTGATGAAAACAACAAAACTTGTGTGACATGTTTAAGTAACCCAAAATTTCCAAACTTAATAAATAATTTCCCAACTTGTTAAATTCCTTTTCCCACTTGCATCTATTGTTGTTATTTTGTTGTTATCATCATGCATGCATCATGCTAAACAACTTTCACATGATAATTAATTGTAGTCCATTGTTTCCACCCTAATGCATGGACCTTTTCCATATGCAATCCAATTGCATAGGGGTCCATTTAAATTGTGTCACTTGTCAACTAGTTTATTTTTGATGCAACCATTAACTTGACATGCATCATCCCATGATTGTGCACTATGCCATGATATTGATTGTTTATACTTCTGCCTTGTTTGTTTGCTTCTTCTCGAATAGACGACGACGTTGAGACAGACGATCTTTACAGCACCCCTTCTGAGGATCTAGCTCAGTACCCGGCTGCTGAGTTTGCAGGCAAGTTATCACTCACATGAACCACCGTTTTCCTTTCAACATTGGTTACCGATACTTTCCGTTGTCTATTTCTGCTAGCCTTAGTAGTAGTTGTTTCTGTTACGAACCTATCACATGAATCCTTTAACCCTGATATTGCCTCACCTCCACTCCTACACCCTATTGTTTGAGCCAGTGTCTTACTAGCATGCTTAGGTTGTTCTGCTCGAGTCTGTTACCCGTTACTTTCAGTTACTATATTTTTATTATGTTCTGGGGGCTCGATGTTTAATCAATCAATCATGCTAATGTTATTGTTAATAATAATTTGATGATAAGGCACCGGCAGGAGGCCCTGTGTGGTTTTGAGGCCTGCTAGTGTCGACCCTAATAGGAAAAGGGTCTTGTCTACTGATCCATGATGAGCGCACTACCCGCATGTGGGAAGCGAGTATGGGCGCCCCCCTCAATTTGATTCGATTCGCATCTCGTCCGAATCGCCTCATTTAGTTCGTGTTTTCCATTTGACGCATGCAAGTTTTTGCGAGCCCAGCGCAGGGTGGAACCTTCGTAGTCGGCATATAGGGGGACACGTTCTTAGAGTGCTATGAGGGTCCATTTTCTTCTGGGCTCGATTAGCCGTGCGCCCAAGGTGCTTTGGGCTTGATGCGAAGAAGAGTTGAGTTGTGTTGAGTGCCCCGCTTGGTGGGAGGCATCCCATCTGGCGGGTTATTCATACGTGTACGGCCAAATTGGTGCAACCCTGCAGGGATAAATCTTCTCGAGAAGCCGTGTTTTCCGCGGTTATGGTTAACTTGGTGAAAGTACTGGCTCACAAGTACTCAGGACAACTTAAACCTAATGATTCACAATCTCACACAATGATTAACAACTTGACTAGTAATAGGATTATTGACACAATAACTTGATTCATCTTTAGTCCAACTGTGTGAGTTATCCTCGGATTTTTTCTTTGGATAAGGGGCGAGATCCAGGATGGGTTTGTTTGAAGTTATCTTTCAGTTGGTTACAATACTCGATCTTATCTTCTTTCTGTTAGCCGGAAGTGGTAGAATCTCTGTAGTTGGTTAGCGCAGCCAGTTGCAGCATCTTTTATATCCTTTTTCTTCCGTTGAACCCAAGGCATCTGTGCCTGGTGTTGACGGGCTACACTTTGGTGAACTGTGAGTCTTGCTTGCCAGTACGTCTATGTACTGACCCCTTTGGGGCTGTGGTTTCCGCAGACTACGCTTACGAGGATCCTGGTGACGGCTACTACGTGGAGTTTGACGAGGCTGCTGACGAGTAGGTAGCGGACCCGGGCAGGATCCGAGACTACGTGGATGGGCTCCGTCTTTCTTTTCATTTTCCCGGCTTCTTAAGCCAATTTGGATTTGTCTGTACTCAGACCCTTTGAATGCTTCCGCTGAGATGTAATGATGTTATGTTGGGACATGTGTCCTCTGGATGATTGTATTTGCTATCTCTGCTCTAGTGAGAGCTATTTGCAACTTATTTCAATCTTTTGTGTCTTAGAGATATGTTGTGCTATCATTCTGTTACAAACCGTTGACGTACTATGTGTGTATGGTCTGAAGTACGTCAATGGTAGTGTCCTGATTTCTATGGGATAGTTTACGTCGACGCTGAACAGATAGGGGTTGGTTGTCACACATACGTGTGTTGGCCTACTCGTAAGAGGACGCGGGTGCCGGTAAGCCCCGTAATCCAATCTATTACTGTTCAACGGAACGGCGAGTATCCTTTAGAAGTCCGGGTGCGACAAATGGTATCAGAGCCTGTCTGCCTGTAGGATCCCTTTTTACTGGTCGCAGTTGAGTCTAGAAACTATTTTGTAGCTATATAGGAAAAATGGAACGTGAGAGTAGGAATTCTGCCATTTTTCTTCTTTCCCCACCCACCCACCCTTTTCTGGTAAGGAAGTGCAACGTTGTTTTTCTCTTCTCACCCAAAATTTCAAGTTAGGGTTTCACGTGTTTTGGGTTCTCCGTAGTACCTCAGGAGTTTTTGGTCTCGTGTTTCCCGATGTTGCTTCAATATCCTCTTCTTTTCAACATCCTTATCGTCGGTTGAAATCTTGTTGTTTCTTTCCACTTCAGTTCTCTACCGGCGTCTAATCAAAACTTCCCCGATCATCTGCAGATGGATCTCAGGTTCTACCCGCAGGTGGTTCGGATGACTCGTTGTGAGAGCACCGCCGGTTATCCGGAGATGCTGAGAGACATGGTCACTTATCTGGGGTTTCGTTGGGCACCAGAGTACCAGGTCTACGAGCAGCAGCGAGAGTTTGACCAGACCTACTACCAGGCTATCGTCTACATTCTGTCAGATGATGGCATGAGCGTTGTCCACCGCTACGAGGTAGTAGGTTCCACAGTGGATATGGCCGTGCAGCAGGCAGCTTATGTGAGTCTCACCGTCCTGCGGGCTGACTACTGGGGGTTTGACGATTCTATCTATCGCCACATCCCCCGTGGTTACATCACTTCGGAGGGAGCTCACTTCACTCTCTACGACAACCTGGATGTCTACGAGCATGATAACACCAGGCTGCACACCACCGCTCAGTTTGTGAGGCACAGTGACGTTGTTGCCACCACACTTTCTCAGGAGTTGGCCTCAGTCAGGGAGCAGCTCTACCTTGCTTTGACTCGTCTGGCGACGTACACCACAGACTTTGTTGGAGATGAGCGCTTTGCACGTTTCGATCAGCCAGTTGGTCGTCGTCTACCAGATGCTGGAGGTTACGAGCCGATCAGAGGTCCACTCCTCAACCTCGGAGCTGGTTCCACGGGGATTCCACGCTTTGGAGCACAGGGAGACGACGCTTTCTACTTCACCACACCGAGAGTCGCTCACAGAGCAGTCCCGATCTACGTGGATCGTCGTTCTACCTATTTCCGTGGGATTCCTCCTCACCGTATCTCTCGTCGTACTACTCACCGCAGTCCTGCGTGATGAGCATGGGAGTACCGATGTATCCATTCCTAGCTATGTTTAGTTATCCTTTGGCTTTCGAACCATGTATTGGTGTGTTGGATATTCTGATGTATTTGAACATGTGATGATGTACCTGTTGGTGATCTATTCATGCGTCGGAATAATCTCGCTTTCGGTTACCAAGTCTATCCTTTTCTATTGTTGTGCTAAAATGCATGTCTATTGAGGATGCCGCCAACAAGGAGCAACCCGCCTGAGCCACCTCCGATCACGGAGCTGTTGACTCAGATGACTCAGGTCGTGGCTCAGATGGCCCAGTTCCAGGCTAACCAGCACAACAACCAGAATGCTCCAGGGTCAGCATCAAGGAGTTCCTCAGTATGGTCCGAGAGCTTTCGTGGCAACACGTGAGCCTCTGGATGCTGATGACTGGATCCGGGAGATGGCCAGGGCTCTGGACATTGCTCACGTTGATGAGGAAGACAAAGTCAAGTATGCCACCTACCTACTGAAGGGTCAGGCAGCTACCTGGTGGGAGAACTACCAGACCATGAGAGCTGGATATCCTATCACCTGGGGATGTTTCAAGGATGCCTTCCTGAAGCACCACATCCCAGATGGTCTCATGGAAAGGATGCGTGAAGATTTCTGCTCTCTTAAGCAGGGCAAGCTGGACGTCATTGGCTATCAGAACGAGTTCAATCGTCTCGCTCGATACGCTGGTGATGAGGTGTCCACTGAGGCTAAGAAGATGGCAAGGTTCCGCCGAGGTTTTAACCCGGATGAAGTACGCTCTCACCAACATCAAGTGCAAGGACTTCGAGGAGCTCGTGAACACCGCGCTCAATGAGGAAAATGGGCGCAAGGCGTTCGAGGAGTCCCGCAAGCACTCATGCGAGGGTGGTTCCTCCTCCAACATGACCACCCCTCCGCAAAAGCGCCGCATCTGGGTGCCAAATGCTGCTGTCACTCGGGCTCCATATGCCCAAGCTTCTCCAGGCTTTTCTCCCCGCCCACCCAACCCAGCTCAAATGCAGAGTCAGAGGGTTCCAATGGGGCAGCCAAGGCCAGGTCCTCCTCGTGTCGTCACTTGCTACAAGTGCAAGGAGACTGGACACTACGCTGATAAGTGCACTCAGAGCAGCTACCTCCACCTCCTCGCCCCAACACCAACCAGGCAATGGTTCGTGCTCCCCGGCTAAAGCCTTCAAACTCCAACAACAGGCCTGTCGGGAGGACCCGCGAGGGTGAATCATATCAAGGCCGACAAAGCTGAGGAAGCTGCTGACGTCGTTCTCGGTATATTACCCGTAAACTCTTTTCCAGCTAAAGTGTTGTTTGATACCGGAGCATCGCATTCTTTTGTGTCAAAGATCTTTGCAAAAGCATACAACCTAGTTCTGGTTCCACTAAGCAATCAAATCACTGTTCACTCTCCGGGACCGCAAATGTTGACTTCCAAGATAAGTAATGGACAATCAGATCCTAATTGGAGGTCGCATATTCCTTGCTTCACTCATGTTGCTGGGAAATTCTGACATTGATGTCATTCTGGGCATGGATTGGTTGAAGACAATGAAGCAAAAATTGACTGTGCTCAAAAGTCAATAACTCTCACCACCCTTCTGGCCAGATAGTCTATTCTCCATATGGATCAAGTTCTGTTAAGCTGTTCAACCTCGATGCAAAACCTCTACCTCTACTTGAGAATGTTCCGGTGGTTTGTGAATTCCCCGACGTCTTTCCAGAAGAGTTGCCAGGGATGCCTCGGACAGAGCAGTTGAGTTCGTGATCGAGCTTGAACCAGGTACTGCTCCAATCTCTAAGCATCCATACAAGATAGCTCCTCTGAACTGAAATTGTTGAAGGAGCAAATCGATATGTACATGGAGAAAGGTTATTCAACCTAGTTCCTCCGCTTGGGGTTGCCCAACTCTGTTTGTTGCCAAGAAGGATCAAACAAAAAGACTCGTGGTTGACTATCGTCCTCTCAACGAGAAAACCATCAAAAACAAGTATCCAATTCTCGTATCGATGATCTTTTTGATCAACTTGCTGAGCCTCATATTCTCAAAGTTGGACTTGAGGATGGGTTACCATCAAATAAAGATCAGAAAGGAAGATATTCCTAAAACAGCTTTCACAACTCGGTACGGTCTATATGAATACACCGTCATGTCCTTTGGTCTCACCAATGCACCGGCGACGTTCTCTAGACTCATGAATTCTGTCTTCCATGAATACCTCGACAGGTTCGTTGTGGTATATCTTGATGACATTCTAGTCTACTCAAAATCCTAGGAAGAGCATGGAGAACACCTTCGTCTCACTCTCATGAAACTTTCGCGAGCATCGTCTATATGCCAAATTCTCCAAATGTGAGTTCTGGATTCCAGAAGTTGCTTACCTTGGTCATATCATCTCTGCCAAAGGCATAGCCATTGATCCTGAAAAGGTTAAGGCAATTGTTGATTGGAAACCCCCTAAGACGGTGAAGCAAGTCAGAAGTTTTCTTGGCTTGGCTAGCTATTGTCGTCGTTTCGTCCAAAACTTTTCCAAGATTGCCAAACCTCTCACTGATCTCACAAAAAAAGGACAGAGTTCGTTTGGTCTCCACAGTGTTGATGAGAGTTTCAATCTCTTGAAGACTAAACTCACTTCTACACCAGTTCTGTTTGGCCCAGATACTACCAAACCTTTCCAGATATATCTGCGATGCATCTCTCCAAGGTCTAGGTGCAGTTCTTATGCAAGAACGTCAAGTTGTGGCTTATGCTTCACGTCATTGAACCACATGAGCAAAACTATCCCCGCACATGATCTTGAACTTGCCAGCAGTTGTGTTTGCCCTCAAGAAATGGAGACAATACTTGTTGGGTAACAAAACTGAAATCTTTTCCGATCATAAGAGTCTGAAATACATCTTCACTCAGCCAGATCTAAACCTCAGGCAAAGGAGATGGATTGAAAAGATTAAAGACTTTGATCTCACCATTTCTTACACTCCAGGCAAGGCTAACGTTATGGCCGATGCTCTCAGTCGCAAATCCTATTGCAATAATCTCATGATCATGGAAAGCCAACCTCCACTTCATGAAGAATTCAAGAAGCTGAACCTTGGTCTTGTCCCTCAAGGTTACCTTGCTAGCTTGACAGCCAGTCCAACTCTCGAGGACAAGATTCGTTCTGAACAACTTCGTGATACTGAAATCAAGAAGATTGTAGAGCACATCAAAGAAGGCAATGATAAATTCAAGTCCTTCTCAGTTGATGACAAGGGAACTGTGTTCTTCGAAGGACGCATTGCAGTTCCTCAGATTCAAAGTCTCAAAGATGTCATTCTTAAGGAGGCTCATGAAACTCATCTCTCCATCCACCCTGGAAGTACAAAGATGTACCAGGATCTCAAGACGCTGTATTGGTTGGCCTGGCATGAAACGTGAAATTGCTCAATACGTTTCTGAATGCGACGTTTGTCAACGTGTTTAGGCAGTCCATCAGAAAACAGCCGGTCCTACTCCACCTCTGAAAATTCCTCAGTGGAAGTGGGACAGATTGAAATGGACTTCGTCACTGGTTTTCCAAAGTCCAAGAAGGGCAACGATGCAATCTTCATTGTTATTGATCGTCTCACTAAAGTAGCTCACTTCTTTGCTGTCAAAGAAACAATCTCAGCTAGCCAGTTAGCAGAGCTCTACACATCAAAGATTGTTCCTCTTCATGGTGTTCCATTGGAAATAAGCTCGGATCGTGGAAGCATATTCACTTCTCATTTCTGGAAGAGTTTTCAAGAAGCATTGGGCACCAAACTTCTGTTCAGCCACAGCTTATCACCCTCAGTCTCAGGGGCAAGTCGAAAGAGTCAATCTATTTCGAGGATATGCTCAGAGCATGTGGTCTCTCCTTTGGCATGAAATGGGAGGATTGCCTTCCATATGCTGAATTCTCCTACAACAACAGCTTCCAGGCAAGCCTAGGCATGGCACCATTTGAGGCACTGTATGGCCGCAGATGCAGGAGTCCAATCAATTGGTCTGGAGCTGGTGAACGTTCACTCTTAGGCCCTGACATTGTTAAGGAAGCCGAAGAGAAAGTTCGCATCATTCGTGACAATCTCAAGATTGCTCAGTCTCGTCAGAAGAGCTACTATGACAACAAGCACAGGGATGTGATCTATGCACCTAGTGACAAGGCATATCTCCGTGTAACTCCCCTTAGAGGCACTCATCGTTTTGGTGTGAAAGGAAAGCTTGCACCAAGTACATTGGTCCTTTCAACTTTCTCTCAAGACGTGCGGAAAATGCCTATCGTCTTGAACTTCCAGAAAGCTATCCAAGGTGCACGATGTGTTCCACGTGTCACAGCTCAAGAAGTGTTTCAAAGATCCAGATCGTGCAGTTGATCATGATTCCATTGAACTGCAAGATGATCTATCTTATGAGGAGCACCCTGTTCGTATTCTCGATGAGACCGAGCGTAAGACTCGCAACAAGACACCAAGTTCTTGAAAGTGCAGTGGTCGCATCATTCCGATAAAGAGGCAACATGGGAGACCGAAGAGGATCTTCGTAAGAAGTTATCCGGACCTTTTCACTTCTCAGTAAGGAATCTCGGGGCGCGATTCCTTCAAGGGGGGGGGCGTTTTGTAACATCCAAGTATGAAAATATCCCTTAGAATGTTTGATTTCATGTTTAATTAAAGTATTGCATCATGTCATCATGTTTTTCCTTGTTTGCATTTGTTACTATTTGTTTTGCATCTGTTTTCATAATTGAATTTCAAACAAATTCAAATGATGTGTTTCATACTTGTCATGTTACAATATTTTTCAAATAAAAATTGCAATCCAAAGTCTCATTTTATTTCCAATTATTCCATAATGAATCAACTAATAAATAGTGCTTTTATTCCAATTAAGTAATCCCAAATTGCTTTCAAATTCAAAGCATCTTCAAACAGCACCTCATTTGAAAATTATAAAAATACCAAACAATTCTAATCACCTTTGTTATATTTAATCAATAGTGGTCACCCTAATAAAAACATTGTTTCCAAATAAAGCTATTTGGGTCACCCTATTTAAAATTTTGTTTCAATAATCATTTTAATACTTAAATCATCCAAATATGAATTAATTCCAAATCAGCACCCAATTGGATTATGAAAATTTCAAAAACAATTCAACTCTTTGTTCTAACTAAATAATAGGGTTCACCCTATTAAGAAGTGTTTTCAATAATAATCATTTAAATACTTAAAATTCATCCAAATTTGGTTTAGTTCATAAACAGCAAGTAATTTGAAAACTTTTGGAAAATAAAAGTTAGCAATTAGTTGCTATGTCAAAAACTAACCTAACCATATTTTTTTCCAAATTTTTACTAACCTAAAACCTACCTTTTTCTTCCAATTAGTTTTGCTGCAAAAAAAACAGGAGAACAAAAATAATAAAAAGAAAAACGGTTCACAGAGGGGGGAGAAACGCAGCCCACAGCCCACCTTTCTGCTTGTCGTCTATCTCCCCCCCGACGTCACCCTGCGTACGACTGAATCACCACCACCCGATCACCTCCTCCTCCACCCGATCGCCGGCCGTACGAGCTCGAGCTCCTCCTTAAAAATCCACCTCCAACCCACCTGCTAGCCCTAGCCCTCCTCACAGCCGCCGCCGTCCTTTTTTTTCTCCCCCCTGATCCCTGTCTTCCCTGAACCGGAGTGGGAGCAGAGCAAGGTGCTCGCCGTCGACAGCTCGGCATGGGGCGTCTCCGGGCAAGCTAGCCCCTGCAACCGAGCCTCCTCGACTCCGTCCACCTTCTCCGAGCGTCAGCTGGGCCCGAGGAGCCCTAGGATCGCCGCCTGCCTTCTTCGTCTACCTCGGTCGTACTGAACCTCCTCATCTCCGGCTCGCCGTCGTCCTCCTCGACCCCGATCCGCTACAGCAACACCCTCCCGGTGAGCTCCCCTTCTGTTTCCCGGCGAAAGCCACCTTTTTTCTTCCCCGTTGCGTCACCCCAACGTCTGAACCATCGCTGTCCGCCATGGCCGGTACCTGAAGAAGTTCCCCGCCGACGTTCTGCTCGCCGACGAGCCTCCCTCTTCTCGGGGACGAGATCACCGCACCGTCCTCGTCATCTTCGTTTCCAGGAGGGAGTTTTTGGAGCCGCGTTCGCCACCTCCTCGCCGTCGACAGCCACTGCTCCCCGTCGACCTCCTCCCTGTTTTCTGTCGACGACGGTCACCCCGCTGTAAGCCCCCTCCTCCTCCTCTGTTCACTGCTGCTCACGGTACCTCCCTGCATCGCAAGCTAGCCCCGCATCCACTCGCACATCACCGCAGTGAGCCACGGCCGCGGGCTCTGCTGCCGAGCGCCGCCGTCGTCGTGTTCCGTCAGGTTCAGACGGTGGCGTTCTTCAGTTTCAGATAAACGATCCGAAACTGAACCTAAAAAACACACAGACCCCTCATCTGTCAACGAACTGAATTTACCCCAGTGGCAGTGCGCTGTTTCCTCAAGCGCTTGGTCGTGGGTTCGAGTCCCCGCAGCGCCACACTTTTTGGGAATTTTTCCCCCGCACAGAGGCCCACCTGTAAGCCACTCTGGTTGCCACGCGTGCAGCTGCGTGGGCCACGCTGGCCCCAGGCCCACGGGCAGTGGCTGGTGTGTGTTTCCGCGCGGTAACAAAAGTTTTAAAACTTTTCTGTGTTGAAAACAAGTCCTTTTATTTTAACAGATTAGTCCCTAAACTTAAAAAGCTTATAACTTTTATTTTATAACTCCAAATAATGAAAATAAAATATGTGTGCTGCTCTAAATTTAATTCTCTACCTATTGGTACCATTTGTTTCCTGTTTTGAATTTTCAAAATACAATTCAAATTTGAATTCAAATAATTCAATTGCAATTTGCTAAAATTCATAACTAATTCATTATTAATCCAATAAATGCAAATAAAATATGTTTTCCATGCTAATTCAAATAACCTTTTCAAATATAAATTTTGTTTCATGTTTTGAATAATTTAAATTGCCTAAATAATTTAAACCTTATTTAAATCATTTAAATTTGATAAAATCATAACTTGCTCAAATTAAATTATTTTTAAACATGCAAAATATGTTTTCAAACTAGAAAAGTATGAACTTTTCAAATATGAATTTGAATTTATGTTTTGAGAAAATAAAATTCAAATAAAGTTCATGCTTGTTTTAAATTCATTTAAAACTTGTTTAATATTGTTTAAGTCATAATAAATTCATCCTAATCCCTTTTTCAATATTTGAAACATGTAATCCAACTAAAATTTGGTATTCTTTTCAAATATGAATTTTGTTATTTGTTTTGAACATTTTAAATTGATGAAAACAACAAATACTTGTGTGACATGTTTAAGTAACCCAAAATTTCCAAACTTAATAAATAATTTCCCAACTTGTTAAATTCCTTTTCCCACTTGCATCTATTGTTGTTATTTTGTTGTTATCATCATGCATGCATCATGCTAAACAACTTTCACATGATAATTAATTGTAGTCCATTGTTTCCACCCTAATGCATGGACCTTTTCCATATGCAATCCAATTGCATAGGGGTCCATTTAAATTGTGTCACTTGTCAACTAGTTTATTTTTGATGCAACCATTAACTTGACATGCATCATCCCATGATTGTGCACTATGCCATGATATTGATTGTTTATACTTCTGCCTTGTTTGTTTGCTTCTTCTCGAATAGACGACGACGTTGAGACAGACGATCTTTACAGCACCCCTTCTGAGGATCTAGCTCAGTACCCGGCTGCTGAGTTTGTAGGCAAGTTATCACTCACATGAACCACCGTGTTCCTTTCAACATTGGTTACCGATACTTTCCGTTGTCTATTTCTGCTAGCCTTAGTAGTAGTTGTTTCTGTTACGAACCTATCACATGAATCCTTTAACCCTGATATTGCCTCACCTCCACTCCTACACCCTATTGTTTGAGCCAGTGTCTTACTAGCATGCTTAGGTTGTTCTGCTCGAGTCTGTTACCCGTTAATTTCAGTTACTATATTTTTATTATGTTCTGGGGGCTCGATGTTTAATCAATCAATCATGCTAATGTTATTGTTAATAATAATTTGATGATAAGGCACCGGCAGGAGGCCCTGTGTGGTTTTGAGGCCTGCTAGTGTCGACCCTAATAGGAAAAGGGTCTTGTCTACTGATCCTTGATGAGCGCACTACCCGCATGTGGGAAGCGAGTATGGGTGCCCCCCTCAATTTGATTCGATTCGCATCTCGTCCAAATCGCCTCATTTAGTTCGTGTTTTCCATTTGCCGCATGCATGTTTTTGCGAGCCCAGCGCAGGGTGGAACCTTCATAGTCGGCATATAGGGGGACACGTTCTTAGAGTGCTATGAGGGTCCATTTTCTTCTGGGCTCGATTAGCCGTGCGCCCAAGGTGCTTTGGGCTTGATGCGAAGAAGTTGAGTTGTGTTGAGTGCCCCGCTTGGTGGGAGGCATCCCATCTGGCGGGTTATTCATACGTGTACGGCCAAATTGGTGCAACCCTGCAGGGATAAATCTTCTCGAGAAGCCGTGTTTTCCGCGGTTATGGTTAACTTGGTGAAAGTACTGGCTCACAAGTACTCAGGACAACTTAAACCTAATGATTCACAATCTCACACCCAATGATTAACAACTTGACTAGTAATAGGATTATTGACACAATAACTTGATTCATCTTTAATCCAACTGTGTGAGTTATCCTCGGATTGCTTCTTTGGATAAGGGGCGAGATCCAGGATGGGTTTGTTTGAAGTTATCTTTCAGTTGGTTACAATACTCGATCTTATCTTCTTTCTGTTAGCCGGAAGTGGTAGAATCTCTGTAGTTGGTTAGCGCAGCCAGTTGCAGCATCTTTTATATCCTTTTTCTTCCGTTGAACCCAAGGCATCTGTGCCTGGTGTTGACGGGCTACACTTTGGTGAACTGTGAGTCTTGCTTGCTAGTACGTCTATGTACTGACCCCTTTGGGGCTGTGGTTTTCGCAGACTACACTTACGAGGATCCTGGTGACGGCTACTACGTGGAGTTTGACGAGGATGCTGACGAGTAGGTAGCGGACCCGGGCAGGATCCGAGACTACGTGGATGGGCTCCGTCTTTCTTTTCATTTTCCCGGCTTCTTAAGCCAATTTGGATTTGTCTGTACTCAGACCCTTTGAATGCTTCCGCTGAGATGTAATGATGTTATGTTGGGACATGTGTCCTCTGGATGATTGTATTTGCTATCTCTGCTCTAGTGAGAGCTATTTGCAACTTATTTCAATCTTTTGTGTCTTAGAGATATGGTGTGCTATCATTCTGTTACAAACCGTTGACGTACCATGTGTGTATGGTCTGAAGTACGTCAATGGTAGTGTCCTGATTTCTATGGGATAGTTTACGTCGACGCTGAACAGATAGGGGTTGGTTGTCACACATACGTGTGTTGGCCTACTCGTAAGAGGACGCGGGTGCCGGTAAGCCCCGTAATCCAATCTACTACTGTTCAACGGAACGGCGAGTATCCTTTAGAAGTCCGGGTGCGACACTAGCATAAAGACAACGGAAAGAATCGGTAACAAGTGAGGAAAGGCAACATGGGTAGCAAGTGAGTATACTTGCCTGAGATCCAGCAAGTAGAGATACATCCGCAGAACTTGTCGTTCTCACATCATCTCAACGTCCTATCCGCGGAGAAGCAACGAACTAGAACAAACACCGGATGCAACAATTACTACTACGGCAAAAGATCCAGCATGATCCTATTTTATATGCATGACAAGTTAAAGGGTGCATCAAAATAAATACAAGACATGATGAAACATTTTAAATGGGCCCAAAAGCAAAGATAAGGTTGCATTTGGAAAATCCCAGGTGCATGCATAGTTATTTAAGTGAATTACAAGAAAACATTAGGTTGAAGTGATTAAATGTCATGGTGGATGATGAAAACAGAATGTATACAACATTAGCTTCAATGTGATATCTCATTTGCCAAATTTGGAATTTTAAATATTTAATTATGAATTTTTGCAATTTAAAAGGTTTAATTAAAGTATTGAATTATTGCACCACTTTTAACTAGGAAAACAGTAAACAAATTGTATATTTGAAAAGTACAGAGAATTTTGATTGGAAAACATATTTTACTTTTCAAATTTGGAGTTAAAATGAATTAGTTATGATTTATGCAATTTTAGATGAATTAAATAAAGTACAGAAAATTGCACAAATTTTAATTGGTCAAAACATTAAAAAAATTGCATATTTTAAAAGTTTAGGAAATTTTAATTGGGATACATATTTTATTTGCCCAAAAGGGAGTTGGATTGGCAAATTTATTGCATTTACAAAATTGGGGTTTATTCTGCCATTTTTGGTAAACAATTTAAAAAGAGGTACTTTCAGTTACAAAAGCATGGGAAATACTTGAAAACATGTGGACAATGTTTCACTGAACATTTTGAGATATTAAACATAATTTTTGGATCATTATTGAATTTAGTTATGTCATTTTCTT
This sequence comes from Alopecurus myosuroides, assembly GCA_028641055.1. Lineage (NCBI taxonomy): Eukaryota > Viridiplantae > Streptophyta > Magnoliopsida > Poales > Poaceae > Alopecurus > Alopecurus myosuroides. Next base: position 148,779 of record JAPCYS010000358.1, read on the forward strand.
TTCTCTTTTCTTTTCTGGCCAGAACAGAAAATGGTTGTTTTCGTGGTCCACTTTTATCCAATTGTGCCCAAATAAAATACCATTGTGTATAGTTTGTTAAGACAAATTTTGAGAGCTCAAGTTTGCTCAATTTGGGTGAACAGAACTCAAGTTATGAATTTTGCAAGATTTCAGTTTTTATTCCATTTTCTGTATTTAAATATTTAGTGCACAAATTATTACAGAAACATGTTGACATTTTTTACATATTTCGAAAGTGCTCACAGTTATGAATCTACAGAAATTTGAATCATTCCAATTGGAGCATTTTTGAATTAGTTATTCATTTTAGAAGTAATGAATTGAAACTGTAATTCTGATTTCCAGAACAAAAATTCATAAAAACGTCCGAACAGCTTTTTGCACCGGGCTGTGGGCTATCCGGTACCACTGACGTGTAGGCCCAGGGCCACGGAGGCGGTGACGAGGTGCGGGGGATGCCACCTAGGCTCCAGGGCCGATGACAGGTGGGACCATGCTCGTGCGATGGAAAAATAGGAAAAGGGGGGACACGGTTTGCTTCCTGTGAGATTCGAATGGGCTAGCCACTGGGCTGAGCTCGACTTTGTGATTGCATACAGATCTCACTGAATAAGAGGTGAGATGGCGCGGTTAACTGAATTTCACAGGATGTGAGATGGGACGCAGGCGAGACATACAGAACGTTCGCGTGATCGACATGACGACGGCGACCACGGCTCGCTCGACGGTGAGACCACAGAGAGCAAGAGAAGAGTGTTGTCCAGCGGACGGATGGCTCACCGCGGCTTCCAGTGTGGTCGTTGGGCACATGGACGGAGGAGAGGGGCCGGCAGACGACGATCACGTACGCACGTACAGAGGCGGAAGGAGAGCTTGTCGGCGACATCTCGGGCAGCTCCGGCTCCGGATCTTCTGTGTAGGGGATGAAGCCGACGAGGCGGTTCGGTTTCCGCCATCGGAAGCCCGTTGCCGCCACCACGTCCCCGACTCCATGAGCTTGCTTCTCCGGCCATGGAGGTGGAGGTTGGAAGAATACAGAGGAGGGAGGAGAGGGAAGGAGATGGCGGCGGCTGGGAGGAAGAGAGGCTAGGGTTGAGGAGAGGCAGAGGGGTGGCTTTAAGGGAGGGGAAAGGTGAGGGGGAGCAGGTGAGGAGGGTGCGGTGGTGGGGAGGGAGAAAACGACAGGGGATCCTCGTGCCTCCTCTGTCGTACGGAGAAGAAAGCATGGAGGTGGGCTAGGTGGGCTACTTCGGGTTGGGGTGGCCTGGTTGTTTGGCCTGCCAACCAAAGCCCCCCCTTTTTTTCTTTTAATTGTTTGTTATTCAATTAAAGAAAATAGCACACTAGTTTTAGAAAAAAATAATTGAGGTCACAAAAGTAAATTCAGAAAATGTTGCAAACAAGATTTTTTTGAAGTTCAATTATGTTTTTCCATTTTTAAATGCAAGATGATGCATGATGTCATGAAGATGCAAAAAGAAAAAAAAAAACAAACTAAATGGGGAAAATCCCCGGGTGTTACATAATGTGATCAAGAAGAGTGCAAATCCAAAGCTTGGGGATGCCCCCATGGTTCATCCCAGAAAATCTGAGAAGACTCAAGCGTCTAATCTTGGGCATGCCCTAGGCATCCCCTTCTTTATCAACAATTTATCAGGTCACTTCTAGTGAAACTATATTTTTATTCAGTCACATCATATGAATTTTTACTTGGAGTGTCTGTTTGTTTTGTTTTGATTTCCTTGATGCAATAATATTGTTGGAACCTAGCATTCTTTTTGTGGGGGAGAGACTGATGGAGTGTAGACACACGCTCGTAGGGAGAACCCAAGCACAAGGTGTGAAGAGTGCAGCAGCAAGTTTTTCCTTAGAAAAGAAACCAAGGTTGAATCGACCAGTAGGAGGAATAAGAACTTCTGAAGGTTCATGCAGCTAAGATGGCAGGGCGCACTACCGATTCAGAAGCAACGTGAAACCTACAAAACACAATCAATTCACTTTTCCCCAACGTTGCAGTGAGGTTGTCAATCTCACCGGTTTGCTGATAACAAAGAGGTAAAACGTATGAGAACAATATGAAAACAACAGTAGCAGTGCGAAAAGAGTGGAATAGTAATTGCAGTGGTTGTATTATCAGTATGAGAAAATGGACCAGGGTCCACAGTTCACTAGAGGTGTCTCTCCAGAAAATATAGCTAACATGCGTGGTGAACAAATTATAGCTGGGAAATTGATAGATAATGAAACATGCATGACATAAAGGTTACTATGAGATTCATGCGGGCATTACAACAAAATACATAGATCGTCATCCAACTACATCTATGACTAATAATCCACCCTCTGAATATCATCCGAACAAATGTTGGGTATTAAGTTGCAAGCAACGGATAATTGCAGTAAGCAAAGTGTGTAATGTAAACAATGTAAACGAAGTAAACATCGTTGTTTTCTCCCTAATGGAAACAACACATCCTCCATCCGTCACGTTTCTGTCACTCGAGTACAGATGCAAAGGAGGCATGAACCCACTATCGAGCATAAATACTCTCTCTTGGAGTCACTAGCATCTACTTGGCCAGAGAATCTACTAACAATGGAGAGCATGCAAGATCATAAATAACATACACATGAAAATAACATGATAGATTCATAATCAAGATACATAACATTCAATCATCATCAGATCCCAGTAAACACAAAATGTACCATTACAATAAGATGATCTCGATCATCTGAGGCAGCTCACGAGATCCAAACATGAGGCATAAAGTGGAGAAGAAAACCATCTAGCTACTACTATGGACCCATAGTCCAAGGATGAACTACTCACACATCACTCCGGAGGCGGGCATGGTGGTGTAGACCCCTCCGGTGATGATTTTCCCTCCCGGCAGGGTGCCGGGGAGAGCTCCAGAACCCTCCCGATCTCGGGTTGACAATGACGGCGGCCTCGGGTGTTTTTCGGGGAAATGTGGTCTCTACTAGGGTTGACGTATCAAGGGGAATAAATAGGCGAAAGGGCGATGGCGGTGGACGCCCGAGGGGCTCATACCACCCCGAGGCGCGGCCAGGCGGAACACGCCGCCCTATGGTGTGGCCCCCTGTGGCCCCCCTCCAGGCCTTTTCAGGGCTATACGTTTGTTTCAAGCATAGAGATAACATAGCAATGTGATATTTCGCTTGTCCTTGAGAGTGGGGCAAAACATAAATTCCAGGACACCTTCAAAGTTTAAGAGGAAGACTAGAACAAATAATTTGAGAACAAACAATAACACGTCATGAATCAATTAATAATGTTTCTGGGACAAATGCAAATTAAACTCAAAATGGCAACCATGCTCTCTCAACTGTGCATAAGGTTAGAATATAGAGACTTGATGCCCTTTGATGGTGTGTTGGAAACCCCAAGAGGAAGGTGTGATGAGCAAGTGGCAAGAATTTCCCTCAGTTAAGAACCAAGGTTATCAATCCAGTAGGAGGAAGAGGATCTCAGGAAGGTGATGCCACTGACGGTGGTGTTGGAGCTTCACCGGTGTCAGCAACAACGTGGAACCTGCACACAACACAATAAAAATACTATGTCCTATCAGTACAGTGAGGTTGTCAATTTCACCGGTCTTGCTAAAAACAAATATTAGACGTATATTGTGAAAAATGATGTATGCTTGGAGTAAGTAAAGAAAGCAGTTAATAGTTGTGGTTTGTTTAACAGTGTGGAAAAATGGACCGGGGTTCATAGTTTCACTAGTGGTGTCTCTCCATGAAAGATAGCATGTTGGGTGAACAAATTACAGCTGGGCAAGCAAATGACAAATAGAGGTTGCACCTTAGTGCACAATATGACATGAAGATTACTATGATATTTAGTGCGGGCATTACAACAATATATATAGACCGACATCCATCTGCATCTATGACTAATAATCCACCCTCGGGTTATCATCCGAACCCCCTTAGGTATTAAGTTGCAAGCAAGAGATAAGTGAATTAAACAAAGTGTGTAATGTAAGCAATGATTATGCACGCGGGCACTCTCACCGCTGTTTTCTCCCTAATGGCAACAGCACATCCCCCCTTCACGTTTCTGTCACTCGAGCAAGGTGGTGAGGAGGCATGAACCCGCTATCGAGCATAAATACTCCCTCTTGGAGTCACTAGCAACTACTTCGCCAGAGCAACCACTAGCAACGGAAAGCATGCAAGATAACAAATAGCATGGGCAAATAAAGAATATAATCAACTTGGCATAAGGTCAATATTCATCGGATCCCAGCAAACACAGCATGAATTACGTAAGATCAATCTCGATCATCATAGGCAGCTCACGAGATCTAAACATGGAATAATATGAGGAGAAGACAACCATCTAGATACAGCTACGGACCTGTAGTCCAAGGATGAAATACTCACGCATCACTCCGGAGGCAGGCATGGTGATGGAGAGGCCTCCGGTGATGATCTCCTCTCCGCCAGGGTGCCAGAAACAGCTTCAGAACCCCCTGATCTAGGGTTGACGGTGACGACGGCTGCGGAACTTTTCGGGGATTTTTGATCAGGTCTTTAGGGTTTTCCATCCAGGGATTAAATAGGCGAAAGGGCAAAGGCGGTGGAGCTCCAGGGGCCCCACATCCATAGGTGGCGCGGCCAGGGGGACCCGCGCCACCCTATGGTGTGACCCCCTCTTGCCCGTCTTCGACTCTTCTTCGGTGTTCTAGATGCTTCCGGGGAAAATAGGAACTTCGGGCTTTGTGGGGTCCGATTCGAAGAATGTTTCCAGAACAACTTTTATGAAACCAAAAACAGCAGAAAATAGGGAACTAGCGCTTGGCATCTTGTTAATAGGTTAGTCCCGGCAAACATATAAAAATGATATAAATAAGGGAGAAAACAAGTAGCAATTAACATAATATGATAATAAAGCATCAGAAATTATAGATACGTTGGAGAGGTATCAAGACTCAACATAAAAGTAAAAGAAAGGCCCTTCTCAGAGGGGAGCAGGGATCACTCATGTGCTAGAGCTTTTATTTTGTTAAACAGAGGTATTGAAAACATTTTTTAAGAGAGGTGTATGCTTATGTCAACGAATAGTAATAAGAAAATACAGTACGTCACATGCCAACTAGACTTCACAAGAGCGGCTCCCATAGAAGGACGCATCTAGGTAGAAGGTTATCCCTCTTTCTATTTTGTTTACACAATTATGCTTTGACTGCTAAATCGGGGGCAAAAATAGTGAATAGAATTTGTTGTATTTATTTGGGGCTGGGCACCCCGCTTCCATCTCTTCTATCAATTGGATAAGAGGATGAAGCCACTAGTCTAGGGTGTGAAAGTCCAATCAACAAGTGAGATACAAATTCTCTATTTACGTCCTCATGATCTAAAATAGGAGCACAAAACAGGAGCAATTTTGAAGGTTTTAAAGGTAACACATGAGCAATTTACTTTGGAGGTGCAGTTAAATACCACATGTAGGTAGGTATGGTGGAAACATTTGGCAACCTTTGGTTTTTGGGAGTTGTATGCACGAGTAGAGCTCATACTCAATACATGTGGAGGCTAGCAAAAGTCTGGGAGCGACAAATCAAGAGAGCAATAATGGCCATAATCATGCATAGCGACAAAAACATCATTAATCAAAGCATAAGTGGTACTAAAAGTTCAAAAACTAAATGATCATAGAGGCTATAAGTGACTGGTTTTTAGTCATAAACATGGTGTGAGCATGTGCCAAGTCAACCAAATAAAACATTCAAAGGAGAACACCACAAATTTATGCTTCAAAATGACAAGAACAACTCATGATTCTTTCTAAGGAACAGTAAACACTCTCAGCTATTTGAGAAAAATAATGCTACAAAAATAACTACTATGATTTCGAATTAAAATAAAATCTAGCATGACATGAAAAAGTCTAGCCACAGTCTATACAAGCTGCTAATTGCACGGTTATAAGCACGAAAACTGTACTACTGCTTTCCAACACCAAGAATTTTATACTAAACAAAAACTATCCAAGAGATGATGCAATGAAACAAGAGAGTACTAACACAACTCTACTAAAACTAGCAGCTCTAAATAAAAGATGCAAGAAAAACATGAGCTAAACAGGAATTTTGCAGCAACTAGAAGAAAAACTAAGAATACGAGCATAACGAGTATTCAAATGAAAGAGAGGAGCGTGTCTATCTCCCACATAAAGAATGCTAGGTTACACCTATATTATTGCAGCAAGGAAAACAAAATAAATAAAATAAAAACAAACAGACGCTCCAAGTAAACTTCATATGATGTGATCGAATAAAAATATAGTTTCACTAGAAGTGACCTGATAAATTGTTGATGAAGAAGGGGATGCCTTGGGAATCCGCAAGCTTAGATGCTTGAGTCTTCTTAGAATTTGCTGGGATGAACCACGGGGGCATCCCCAAGCTTTGACCTTGCACTCTTCTTGATCACATTATATCACCCTCTTCTCTTGACCGTTGAAAACTTCCTTCACACCACACTCAAAGAGTAATTCTCATTAGAGGGTTAGTGCAACAATCAAAAATTCATGGGTTCTGAATGGGCACAAGTTCTACTAATACTTTTAAACAAAAGCTACAGCCACTTATGTTTCGGGAAGAAAAGAAATCCACTTGACATCGTAAAAGAGGAAATGCAAGAAAAATGGCAGAATCTATCAAAACCAGAACAGTCTGTAAGACGAATTTTTTCGGGGCACTTACGTTGCTCAGATCGAAAAACATAAAGAACTAAAAAAATTTAGAATTAGCTTTGGAATAAGCGCAAAACATTTCAGGTCATTTTGATCTTTTTGGAATTTATACGATTTTTTACGGTGGTCGGCAGAAATTTGTTTTCTGCGCAGAAATCCAAAACCAACTCCAACTTTCGCTAGAAACTTTACTTGGCACAACTTATACATGAAAATGAAGATACAAAGGAGTTTTACAGAAGTATACAACCCCTTGACTCAAAGAAACAGACAAAAACAAAGTAAAAATAAAACCATGGGTTATCTCCCAAGAAGTGATTTTCTTTAATGCCTTTTAGCTATGCCTAGAAAACTAGAATCAAGTAGATTCTCACATAAGAAATGTGAATTACGCAAAATAGAGCATCAAGAAGCAAGTATAAAACATTTTGAAGTCTAACCCACTTCCTATGCATAGGAATCTTGTAAACAAATAAATTAAAGAAACTCAAACTAGAAATCATGGGAAGGTAGAACAAGAGCAATTTCAAAAGTTTCAACAAAAAAAAGGTGTTTTAGTAACATGAAAATTCCTACAACCATATTTTCCCCTCTCGTAATAATTTTCAGTACCATCATGAACAAACTCAAAAACATAATTATCACATAAAGCATGTTTGTCATGATCTAAAATCACAATCAATATCAAGCTCCAAAACAGTGGGATCAAAATTTAAAATTAGCTCCTCTTTTTTCCCACTTTTAGCAATAACAAAACAAGATGATTGGTTACTCTTAAAAGGTATAGGACACATTATAGCAATCCTATTTTTAGTAGCATTATAATTTGTAACATCAAGTAACATAGGACCATCATCTAGAGCATTATCATATAACTTTTCTAAACAAACTTCTTCATTATCATGCATATCAATAGTTGGAACAAATAGAGGGTTATCATAGGATTTATAAAAGTAGCATGGATTATCATAAATAACAGTAGCAATATCATTCTCACAAGTTTCATTAATAGTAGTATCAAGGACACAAGTATACCAAGTATCAATTTCATCAAAAGGGGATATTTCAAAAGAATCAATACGATCATCAATATAACACTCATCCTCCTTTGGTGAGAATGGAGGGCAATCAAAGAAGGTATGAGTTAAAGAGTTACTCTCATTGGGAGGTAGACATGGGTATCTCCATTCTTCCTCCTATGGATCATCAATCTCCTCCTCTTTTTCATCCAATGAGCTTTTAGATTCAGAAATTTCTTCTTCCATAGGCTCCTGCAAAGCATTAGTTTCCTTTGGTTGAGAGCACTTATAAAGATATTTAAGAATAAAGCCATTTCCTTCCTTCTAATTATCAAAGAAAATTCAAGTATATCACAAGTCTCGTATTTATAAGGTGCATCATTTATGACCCACAAGTATAGGGGGTGTATCGTAGTACTTTCGATAAATAAGAGTGTCGAACCCAATGAGGAGCAGAAGGTGTTGACAAGAAGGTTCGATAGAGGGTTCACTATAAACACTAGCAAACGGGTTTTTGGAGGTTTCTGATATAGCAGATAAATAAAGTGCGAGTAAATAAAGTGTAGTAAATAATATTGCTGCGAGTGGCCCAATCCTTTTTAGAGCAAAGGACAAGCCGGTTGTTCTACTTATGACTACCAAACGTTCTCGAGGACACATGGGAATTTCGGCAAGTGCTTTCGTTTCATTACGGTTGATTAATATTTATTGGTTCGTGAAGTGTTGTGTGGGTGAACCATTGATAATGCACCGCCCAACTACGACTAATACATACTTGTGATTATGCCCGTCGTAAGCATCCGCAAATACAAGAAAGTAATTAAGATAAATCTAACTATAACCTTAAAACTCTAGGATCCTACACTCCCTCATGCATTGGTTTCCTAACGGAGGTTTGGGTTTCTGTCACTCCGGCAACCCCACAATTAGTAGCCAAATACACAATGCATCCTCCTAGGCCCATAAAGGTGAAGTATCATGTAGTCGATGTTCACATGACACCACTAGAAGAATAGAACCACAACTTAAATATCGAACCACGAGGTATTACTTCAACATAACTTCACTACTAACATCATGACTTCTCCCATCTCCTCAAGAACTAAACGAACTACTCACAAGACATCATATGGATCATAATCAGAGGTGATATAATGGATAATAACAATCTGGTCATAAAGTTCTAACACCGATAAATCTCACAAGCATCAACTACTAACAAGTAATCCACACCGGGAGAGAGATATAATGTAAAACAACGATAGAGACCCCTAATTGTTACAACATATGAAGGTGGATGATGAGGGTGATGGTACTGGTGGTGATGATGATGACGATGACGATCTTGATGATGCCTGGAGCAATGACGGTGACGATGGCGATGATTTCCCCTCTCCGGGGAGGAATTCCCCGTCATATTTCTCCCTGCCGGAGAGTTTTTCTCTCTTTGGTGTTATTCGCCCCGAGGAGGCGGCGGAATAATTCTTCGATGATGTTCTAGGGCTTAGGGTACCCTGGGGGTCAAGTACGCGAAAGGGTGCGCCCGGGAGTGGGCAAGGGGGGCCACACCACCCCCAGGCGCGGCCAAGGGGGGCGCTACCTGGTGGTGTGGGCCCCAGGTGGCCCCCCTCCGGATGGCCTTCTGGCTCACTTCCTCCTCGGAACTTCTAAGACTCCTCCGGTATCCCCCCTCTTCTTCTGATCTTATGAAATAGGGTATCTCGATGGTTCTTTTTCCATCAAATTTCTGGTTCTGGTGTTTATTCTCCAAAAATAATGAAACATGCAAAATAAGATAAAATCTCATAAGTGATGCATCATAACATGAAATATATCGATTAATAACAGAAAATAACAATATAAAACAGTGATGCAAAATGGACGTATCAACTCCCCCTAAGCTTAGATCTCGCTTGTCCCCAAGCGAAACTGAACTTAGTAAACATGACCACAGGTTTATGGAGTGAGGTGTCGATAAATAAAATACGGACAAGAGGCATCACATCTAACAAAGAACAAGTCATTTTAGACATCAACTTCCTCTCATATAATCAAACTTGAAACAAGTAGAGGAACAATAAAGGTGCAAAAAGTAAATCAATTGGTAAAGGAAAACTTCGTTCTTGGTCTAGAACAATTAACAGTGTACTTATCTTTTGATCAGAGTCTTTATATTAGAGCTTATATTGCAGAGTTTATCAGTCTCAATTATAACGGTCTCTTTGCAGACATTGGTAACTTTCAAAGTGGTATTCAAACAGATAAAAGCATTTGTACAAACAAGGAAGAATAAAGAACATGATTGAGAAAATCAACATATAGATGGATGGATCACAACAACTCAAATGCTTGCTTAAGAAAGAAATAAGTAGGTTTACTAACTCAACATAAAGGTAAAAGATAGGACCTTCGCAGAGGGAAGTGATGTCTACGTACGCTTCTATTCTTATAGACAGTGTTGGGCCTCCAAGTGCAGAGGTTTGTAGAACAGCAGCAAGTTTCACTTAAGTGGATCACCCAAGGTTTATCGAACTCAGGGAGGTAGAGGTCAAAGATATTCCTCTCAAGCAACCCTGCAATTAAGATACAAGAAGTCTCTTGTGTCCCCAACACACCCAATATACTTGTCAGGTATATAGGTGCACTAGTTTGGCCAAGAGATAGTAAAATGCGAGCAATATGGATGGTTATAAGTAATAATAGGAATCTGAAATAAATATGGCAGCAAGCAAACATGTAGCAGAATAGGCGGAAAACGGCGTTCCAATGCTTGGAAACAAGGCCTAGGGATCCTACTTTCACTAGTGGATACTCTCAACAATGATCACATAATTTAATAACTAAATATCTTCTCTTCACTATGCTACTCTTAACCCTCTCCGGTTGGATAACAGACACTAATCATTGCTTAGGGCTGCAAAAAGCATTCCTTAAAGTAAGCATTCCCATTTCTTGTTAACCCCACGCTGTCACTATGAGCGCCCTAGAATGTACTAGACAAACACCACAATTCATAGAGGAGACACACACGATATGCACACTGTCACCTTCACACCGCGGGACAAGGTGACTCCAAAGTTCATATTAATAAAACACTTGAGTAGCATAAGATGAAGAGTAACATCTACTTATTCAACTAGATTACAAAGCTCACGATCACATATAGATCACACCATGGGAGAGAGAGATGAACCACATAGCTACCGGTAGAGCCCTCAACCTCAGGGGAGAACTACTCCCTCCTCATCATAGGAGACATCAACGGCGATGGAGATGGAGGTGGAGTCGATGGAGATGGCTTCCGGGGGCACTTCCCCGTCCCGGCAGGGTGCCAGAACAGAGATCTGTCCCCCAAAACTCGTCGGCAGCGGCGGAGCTACGGATGTATTTTGTGGAAAAGGTCGATTCTTTTAGGGTTTTCCCTCGGGGGAGTATAAATAGGCGAAAGGGCGATGTCGGGGGGTGTCCAGGGGGCCCACACCATGGGCTGGCGCCACCAGGGGCTGGTCGCGCCACCCTATGGTGTGGCCACCCTGTGGCTCCCCTCCGGGGCTCTTCGGGACTTCTGGATGCTTTCGGGATTTCTAAGAATTCCGTGCTTCAAATTTTCCAATTCCGAGAATATTTCCAGAACAACTTTTCTGAAACTAAAAATAGAAGAAAACAAGAAACTGGCTCTATGGCATCTTGTCAATAGGTTAGTCCGGAAAATCGATAAAAATGACATAAACAAGGGAGAAAACATGTAGCAATTGGCCAAATATCATCATGGAACATCATAAATTATAGAAACATTGCAGACGTATCAAGCATCCCCAAGATTAGTTCCTACTCGTCCTCGAGTACGTAAACTATAAACAAAATAATTTATGGGGTGACATGATACCACACAATCTTCATCATAAAAATGTAAAAGCATATGTAAGCTGAGATCATAGAACTTTAACATGAACATGATAAATAGAACTTTAATAATAAAGCATAGAAATCACTTTGCATCATGATAAGTATCTCAAATAAAAGATCACGAATAACAATGTAAAGAAAAATACATGTTTGTTTCAAGTATAGAGAAAGCATGGCAAAGTTATTTTGCCAGTCCTTAAGAGTCGGGCAAAACATAAATGCTAGGACACCTTCAAAGTTCATGAGGAAGACTAGAACAAATAATTTGAGAACAAGTAATAACACATCATGAATCAATTAATAATGTTTCTAGGACAAATGCACATAAAACTCAGAATGGCAAAAATGCTCTCTCAACTGTGCATAAAGTTAGAAGATGGAGACTCAAAATAAAAGTGAAAGAAAGGCCCTTCGCAGAGGGAAGCATGGATTACTCATGTGCTAGAGCTTTTTATTTTATTAAACAGAGGTATTAAATGTTTGACACTGAGTGTCTATATTTTGAGAGATGTATCCTAATGTCAACGAATGGTAAACAGAAAATACGGTATGTCACAAGCCACCTAGATTTCACAAGAGCGGCTCCCATATGAAGGACACAACTGGTATAGAAGGTCATCCCTCTTTCTCTTTTGTTTACACAATTATGCTTTGACTGATAAATTAGGGGAAAAAATAGTAAAGAGATTTTGTGTGTATTAATTTGGGGCTGGGCACCCCGCTGCCAGCTCTTCTATCATTTGGATAAGCGGATGAAGCCACTAGTCCAGGGTGTGAAATCCAATCAACAAGTGAGATAAAGATTCTCTATTTACGTCATCAGCAAAAACAGGAACACAAAGCAGGAGTAATTTTGAAGGTTTTAAAGGTAACACATGAGCAATTTACTTGGAGTGGCAGTTAAATACCACATGTAGGTAGGTACGGTGGACACAATGGGAAAACTTGGTTTTGGGGAGTTGGATGCACGAGTAGAATTCCATACTCAGTACAAGTGGAGGCTAGCAAAAGACTGGGAGCGACAAATCAAGAGAGCATAAGAGCCATAATCATGCATATCGACATAAACATCATTAATCAAAGCATAAGCGGTATCACAAGTTCAAAAACTAAATGATCATAGAGGCTATTAGTGAATGGTTCATAGTCATAAACATGGTGTGAGAATGCGCCAAGTCAACCAAATAAAACATTTGAAAGAGAATACCATAAATTTATGCTTCAGTATGACAAGAACAACTCATGAATCTTTCAATGGCAGATTAAACACTCTAAGCTATTTGAGGCCAATCATGCTACTCAATAACCACAAGGCTTTAAAACTAAAATAACATCTAGCATGATATGAAAAAATTCTATCCACGGTCTATACAAGCTTCTACTTGCACCATTAAAAATTCTACTTCAAGCAGCAGTTTCTTTTCCCAACAAGCACCATACAAGGTAAGTTTTAACAAAAATACTCTACATGATACATCAAACAAACATGATAGTACTAACATAACACTACTAAAACTAACATCTCTGAATAAGAGATGCATGAAACCAAAGGCTAAACGTAGTACTAGCAAAAAGTGAACACTCAGAGAACAATAAGAATGAAAACTAGAGTAATCTAAGCAATGAAAACGGAGCATGTCTATCTCCCACACAAGTATGATAATATCCAACCATAAACTACATCAAAGAAAACTAAACAAACTAAAATCAAAAATAAAAGACGCTCCAAGTAGAGCACATAAGATGTGACTGAATAAAAATATAGTTTCACTAGAAGTGACGTGATAATTTGTTGATGAAGAAGGGGATGCCTTGGGCATCCCCAAGCTTAGACGCTTGAGTCTTCTTGGAATTTGCTGGGGTGTACCACCGGGGCATCCCCAAGCTTAAGCTCATCATTCTTCTTGATCACGTCATATCATCCTCTTCTCTTGACCCTTGAAAACTTCCTTCACACCAAACTTCTCACAATCTTCATTAGCAATGTTAGTGCAATCGAAACAATAAATTAACATGGTTCAGTTTCAAAACAAGCCTAACACTCATAAACACATTATCTACTGTAACAACTTCTTTTAAAACTCTTTTTCTCAAAAGAACACCAAAAGAAAAATATTAAGAGGCATATGCAATTATTAGCAGAAATCTGTCAAAACAGAACAACAGGTAAATATGATTTATTTTAGAAAATCTTCTGTTTCTCAAATCAAAAAGTGGTAAACTAAGAAAAGTTGCGCATATATCCCAGGATGACGCAAAAAAAAACTCAGGTCATTTTAAAAAATTTGTGATTTTATACGAATTTAACAGTGGACAGCAGAAATCCGAAATATAGTCTCAACTTTCCACTAGAGGCTTTACTTGGCTCAACTAATACATGAATATAAAGATACAAAGGTGTTTCTACATAAGTATACAACCCCTTGACTCAAAGAAAACAGAGAAAAACAATGCAAAAAATAAAAACATGAGTTATCTCCCAAGACGTGCTTTTCTTTAAAGCCTTTTAGCTAGGCATGATAATTTGAGAAGATGCTCACATGAGAATAGGAGTTGAAGCACAACAAGAGAGCATAAAGAAGAAAATATAAAACACATTTAAGTCTAACCCACTTCCTATGAAAATAATCTTGTAGAAAAACAAGTCAACAAAGCACAAAGTGACTAGCATAGGAAGACAAAATAAGTGCAACTTCAAACTTTCCAACATAAAGAGGGGAAACTTAATATTATTGAGATACATAAAACCATGTTTCCCTCTCTCATAATAACTTTCAGTAGCATCATGAATAAAATTAACAATATAGTTATCACATAAAACATTCTTATCATGATCCACATGCATAAAAGAATTAATACTCTCCACATAAGCATAGTCATTCTTATTAATAGTAGTGGGAGCAAATTCAACAAAATAGCTATCATTATTATTCTCATCACCATAATCATTAAATATAGGAGGCATATTGTAATCATAATTAATTTTTTTATGAATAGTAGGTGGATTGAAAAATATCATATTCATCATTGTAAACAGGTGCAGCTAGAATACCATAATCATTATAATCATCATATATTGGAGGCAAGGTATCATCAAAGAAAATTTCCTCCTCAAAACTTGGGGGACTAAAAATATCATATTCATCAAAACTAGCTTCCCCAAGCTTAGACTTTTCCATAGCATTAGCAATAATGGTGTTTAAAGAGTTCATAATAATAACATTGCCACTAGCATGCAAATAAAGTTCCATAGGTTTTTTTGATTTTCTCTTCAAACACTTCATGTCCTAACTCAACATAAATATTATAAAGCTCTCTCATATTTTTGTTATTTTCCATTAAGCCTAACTAGTGAAAACAATAAACAAAAAGACAAAATTGCAGAATCTAAAGGAAATAACTCCGAGCAATCACACCCGAGGATGTGAGTACCTTTTACCTTACCTCCCCGGTAACGGCGCCAGAAAAGAGCTTGATGTCTATGCACGCTTCTATTCTTGTAGACAGTGTTGGGCCTCCAAGTGCAGAGGTTTGTAGAACAAAACCAAGTTTCCTTTAAGTGGATCACCCAAGGTTTATCAAACTCAGGGAGGTAGAGGTCAAAGAAATCCCTCTCAAGCAACCATGCAATTAAGATACAAGGAGTCTCTTGTGTCCCCAACACACCCAATATACTTGTCAGGTATATAGGTGCACTAGTTCGGCGAGGAGATAGTAAAATGCGAGTAATATGGATGGTTATAAGTAATAATAGCAATCTGAAATAAATATGGCAGCAAGCAAACATGTAGCAGAACAGGCGAAAAATGGTGTTTCAATGCTTGGAAACAAGGCCTAGGGATCCTACTTTCACTACTGGACACTCTCAACAATGATCACATAATTTAATAACTAAATATCTTCTCTTCACTATGCTACCCTTAACCCTCTCCGATTGGATAACGAACACTAATCATTGCGTAGGGATGCAAAAAGCATTCCTTCAAGTAAGCATTCCCATGTCTAGTTAACCCCACGTTGTCACTATGAGCGCCGTAGAAGGTACTAGAAAAACACCACAATTCATAGAGGAGACAAACATGATGTGCACACTGTCACCTTCACACCACAGGACAAGGTGACTCCAAAGTTCATATTAATAAAACACTTGAGTAGCACAAGATGAAGAGTAACATCTACTTATCCAACTAGATTACAAAGCTCGCGATCACATATAGATCACACCATGGGAGAGAGAAATGAACCACATAGCTACCGGTAGAGCCCTCAGCCTCGGGGGAGAACTAATCCCTCCTCATCATAGGAGACAGCAACAGCGACGGCGATGGCGGTGGAGTCGATGGAGATGGCTTCCAGGGGCACTTCCCCATCCCGGCAGGTTGCCAGAACAGAGATCTGTCCCCCAAAACTTGTCGGCGGCGGCGGCGGAGCTGCGGATGTATTTTGTGGAAAAGGTCGATTCTTTTAGGGTTTTCCCTCGGGGGAGTATAAATAGGCAAAAGGGCGATGCCGGGGGGTGGCCAGGGGGCCCACACCATGGGCTGGCACCACGAGGGGGCTGGCCGCGCCACCCTATGGTGTGGCCACCCTATGGTGTGGCCACCCTGTGGCCCCCCTCCGGGGCTCTTCGGGACTTCTGAATGCTTCCGGGATTTCTAAGACTTTCGGGCTTTGAATTTCCAATTCCGAGAATATTTCCGGAAGAATTTTCTGAAACTAAAAACAGCAGAAAACAGGGAACTGGCTCTGCGGCATCTTGTCAATAGGTTAGTCCGGAAAATCGATAAAAATGAAATAAAGAAGGGAGAAAACATATAGAAATTGGCCAAATATCATCATGGAACATCAGAAATTATAGATACGTTGGAGACGTATCAGGAAGCATGGATTACTCATGTGCTAGAGCTTTTATTTTTTTAAACAGAGGTATACAATGGTTGACACTCCTCCCAACCTTTCTTACAGAAACCATGGCTAACCAAATCCTCGGGTGCCTGCCAACAATCACAAACCATGGAGAAGTGCCAAATTTTGAGATAGGTGTATGTTTATGTCAACGAATGGCAAACAAAAAATACAGTATGTCACAAGCCAACTAGACTTCACAAGAGAGGCTCACATAGAAGGACGCGACTGGTATAGAATGTCATCCCTCTTTCTCTTTTGTTTACACAATTATGCTTTGACTGATAAATAAGGGGGGAAATACTGAAGAGAATTTGTATTATTATTTGGAGCTGGGAACCCCGCTGCCAGCTCTTCTAGCATCTGGATAAGCGGATGAAGCTACTAGTCGAGGGTGTGAAATCCACTCAACAAGTGAGATAAATATTCTCTATTTGCGTCCTCATGAGCTAAAACAGGGGCACACGACATGTGTAATTTTGAAGGTTTAAAGGTAGCACACAAACAATTTACTTGGAGTGTTGGTGAAATACCACATGTAGGAAGGTATGGTGGACACACATGGCAAGGTTTTGGGGATCAAGGTTTGGATGCACGAGAAGCATTCCCTCTCAGTACAGGTTTTTGGCTAGCAAGGTTGGGTAGCAAGCATGAGAATTGAGGTAAAACAAACAAAAACATATATGATAAAGCCAATCATGCAATCTTCCTTGAAGGTACAAACAAACTTATTTGAGAATGCTAAGCTTATGAGCTAACAAGAAAGAAAGATCATGGAATAATATATCTACATGCAACTCCCTCTTTTCTACTTAAGTCTCAACGAATTATTTCTACTGACCAATGCTAAGTTTGCTAAAACCAACTAGATTAACTTGAAGCTCCAAAATTGATACCAATACTAATAACAAGATCAATCATATAACAAAAATTGCAAAATAAAATAAAGTAGAGCAAGTAGATGATGAAACTTCTCATTAATATTTCATTACGGCAACTCAAACCAAGGAATACAACGATAGCCAACTAAAGAGTGATACTTCCATACTTGAAACCATACTATATGATATTTCATCTACTCACGATATGACTCTACTAAATGGTAAAAAAGGTGAAAGATACAGGCGTGACACCGCGGCACTCCCCCAAGCTTGGAACAAGCCAAGGGGGTGCCAATACCATTGACGAATCAATTCTTCGGTGGTGGTGGTGAATCCTTCTCAAAGAGCTTATCAATTGATTTCTTCAAATATTCAGTCGCGAACATAAGAATATGCATCATCTCCGTATTGTGCTCAATACGGTTCGCGTGCTTGTCAGACGGTGAATTCCACCCATCAATATTTTTTCCCATCACTTCCTTAGGTCGAGTGCTTTCTTCCTCTGCACGGTTAGAATGATCAATATCCTAGCAAGAAGGCAACTTTGCCTCGTGTATCCTCCTAGATTTATACTCATTAATTAAAGCAAGGAAAGGTTTCTTTATGCCTGAAAGTGGTGTCCTTGAAACTAAGCAGTGACGTGGGGCCTTCCCTTCGATTCTCATCCTTGTTGCGTGCTTGGAAGGTTTTGCAACCACTCCAATGCTTGTGATGGTAGCGCGTGGACGCACTCGTGGTTTTTCTTCTATATCTCCTTCAGCTCCACTCTCGATCTCCTCCTCCGACTTCCGGTCTTGGAGGTCATTTTCCTTTGGTCCCTTCCCCTTGTTGTTGTTGGTGGAGACCATGATGCTTATAAAACTGAAAACAGATCCTGGCAGAAACAGCTCGAAACAGAAACACGACGAGAAAATGATATACGGACCTCGGGGGTTCCGGGGGGTTATATAGCAAAAATATGCGTAACGAAAGGAAAGTCCAGGTCGAAAACGAGTCGGAGAGGGCTGCTGGCGCCCACACCATAGGGTGGCACGGTCAGGGGTGGGTCCGCACCCCCAGGTGGTGTGGTCCCCCCGGTCACCTCCTTCTACTCTTCTTCGGCTCAATATTTTTCATATTTTCCAAAAACCAATAAATTATAACTTGGAAAGTATTCCGCGAACATTTTCTTAACAGAACTGTTACCTATTCCAAAACAGACTCTGCAGAATCTGGAATCTTCCGTCTAATGAACTTCTCCGGAGTCATTACTTGAATAACATCAACATCTTCATCATAAGAATCCCCGGAAATATAATGTTTGAGTCTTTTCCCATTTACCACTTGTGTAGTGCTATCTTTGAGGGAAGCAATTTTAATTTCACCCCAACAATACACTTCTTCAATAATATAAGGTCCTTCCCATCTGGAGAGTAATTTTCCTGAAAAAAATCTGAGACGAGACCGATACAATAGAACTTCCTCACCAACATGAAACTCTCTTTTAAGGATTCTTTTATCGTGCCATTGTTTAAATTTCTCTTTAAAGAGTTCAGCATTTTCATAAGCTTCACATCTCCATTCATCTAGATGATTTAAATCAAGCATTCTTTTCTTACCAGCAAGTTTAAAATCTTTATTAAGTTCTTTCACTGCCTAATAAGCTTTGTGTTCTAATTCTAAAGGCAAGTGACAAGCTTTTCCATAAACCATTTTGTAAGGAGACATACCCATAGGATTTTTATAAGCAATTCTATAAGCCCATAAAGCATCATTCAACTTATGAGACCAATTCTTCCTAGATTTATTAACAGTCTTTTGCAAGATAGATTTACTTTCTCTATTTGATAATTCTACTTTCCCACTGGTTTGAGGATGATAAGCTGAGGCAATTATGTGATTACCATCATATTTAGCAAGGGTTTTCTAAAACCACCATGAATTAAATGAGAACCTCCATCAGTCATAAGATATCTAAGCACACCAAACCTAGGGAAAACAACATCTTTAAGCATTTTTAAAGAGGTCTCACCATGAGCACTTTTTGTAGGTATAGATTCTACCCACTTAGTAACATAATCAACAACAACAAGGATATGAGTATAACCATTCGAAGGAGGAAAAGGACCCATAAAGTCAAATCCACAACAATCAAAAGGTTCAATAACAAGAGAATAACTCATAGGAATTTCATTACGTCTAGAAATATTTCCTATTCTTTGACATTCATCACAAGATAAAATAAATTTACGTGCATCTTTAAAGAGAGTAGGCCAATAGAAACCTGATTGTAGAACCTTCTGCGCGCTTCTATCCCCAGCGTGATGTCCTTCATAAGCACTAGCATGGCACTTCTTCAATATTTCATGTTGTTCATGATCTGGAGCGCATCTTCTCATAATACCATCTACTCCTTCTTTATATAAATTGGGTCATCCCAAAAATAATGCCTCAAATCATAGAAGAATTTTCTTCTTTGTTGAGCTGTAAATGTTGGAGGCAAATACTTTGAAACAATAAAGTTAGCATAATCAGTATACCATGGACTATCTTGGGATTTACCTTTATTGCAGCCAACTGTTCGTTTGGCAAACTATCATTAACAGGAATAGGGTCAAAAGTAATGTTTTCCAATCTAGACAAGTTACCAGCAACGGGATTTTCAACACCCTTCCTATCCACAATATGCAAATCAAACTCTTGTAAAAGTAACACCCATCTAATAAGCCTAGGCTTATCATCTTTGTTTTCCATAAGGTATCTAATAGCCGCATGATCAGTATGAATAGTCACTACAACACGACTAGCCCTACAACAACATATAACTTGCAACGGTACACGTATGTGTATCTAACGTCTCAAAAAAAATCCACTCCGAGTCCTCGCTCCCCACGCCCTCACGAGTCACGACTCTAACCCGTCCCCACTTCCATATCCCCATAACAATTCCCGACCACGATCTAAAAAACTCACTATCCCCCACCAAGAGAATCTCGATCACCATTCTTCTCCGTTCCACCTGAACCCTAGCCGCCACAAAATCGATCCATGCACCTCCTTCTGTCCGCCTCCCCCTCTGCAGGCCATGCAACTCACGGCGCCGCGGTCGCCTAATCTCCATCGCCAGAATCCTCCTAGTCGCAGCACTTCTCCCTCGCCTACCTCTTGTTCCCCAAGGTCGCGCGAGAAGCACGCGCCGCCATGGAGCCCACGGATGTCGAGCTCAGACGCCTAGAGGTCAACTGGGGCAGGTCTTCACCGCCATCTACAGGGCCATTTGCCTCGACGCAGACTGCCGCTACGACGCGTGCAACCTCTGTCTGTAGATGTAACCATCGTTTGGGAGGTTTGTTTTTGCATAACTTTTCTGGTCGCTACTCTTATCCAACCTGATTACTCATTTGAATCATCATTTAGGCCTCGCTTTGGAACACTGTGAATTTTCTGGCCGAGTTCTAAACACATGTAAAGTACGGACTCACTTGTAAACCGACTGATAACTGTTTAATTCATTCCCGTTTTAATTGATTCCTTGCATCTTGCTACAGTTTAGTCTGCAAGTACATCACCATGGGACCAAGAAATTGTTCATGCAAGAACAAGTTAGAGTTGGAGCTGGCAGATCTATTGATGGTAGGGAGGCCATGGCTCATAGGCTTCAGCTCCATTTATGCAAGAACAAATGCGTTGAATTGTCGAGCTGAGTAACTAATGCTTAGCTCCTTATTTATACAAGCTTTTATTGGACAATACTCTGAACCAACATATCTGTAACATATGCAGCAAATTCAGTAAACCTAGCTAAGCTGAAGATAATTTTTATACAGACGCTTGCAGGTTACTTGCAACAGGCTGCAACCCGACCATCTCACAAACACATGAAGTTTTCACACTGTGGTAAAAACTGAACAATTCCAAATCAGGTAAGCTAACAAATTGTACTCTTATGTGTTGCTTGTAAGATTCGTTTGGATCATCTTATAAGTTTATTGAATCATGTCACTATACTGATCACGGATAGCAATAGGGCATACAACAAATACAGTGTCTCAAGATAAGCACACGTGCACAACACTTCCTGCATGATCAAGTGTGCCTGATGCATCAAATTTGGTGAATTGGAATGTTATTATTTCCACATTATTTCAGGATGGTTCTGCTCCGGAGAAGACAAGCTTTATCTAATGCCAGCATAGTACTCTCCTTTCTATTGGTAGAATATAAGCATGAATATGTGGTGTGTGGGAGAAGTTCTTCTGTTCTGCATCTAGTTTATCCATAGATAGTTGATTATTTAGTTGTCTCGCCCATTGTTCGTTTTTTACATCTCTCTGCTAAGAAAAATATACAATGACTACCTGTAAACTACCTCCATGAAGTTAATTTTAGTGACGCAGGTGTAGTTAACAGGATGGACATGATAGTTGTGGCTCTACTCGTTACCGGCGAGTTTTATCTCCTAAACAAAGGGAGTTGAACTCCATTTATATCTTGGCTGGACTTGGAGCCACTGAAAACTACTCTTTACCAAGAGGCAAATGCAAGACAATTGCTCGTGCTTCATGATATTGTGACTGAACCTCTTGTCGGTATTGCTAATTAAAATGTTCCGATCTTGTGATAAATGGGTTGTTAGTATCTTTATCATGGTAAGTTCTTTTTTCGTAATCCCCTTTCTATATTGATCTTGGTGCAGGTAATGGCTTTGACATGTAGGTGCAATGGACTGTTCCAGATGCACAGAATAGCACAAATGATCTTGCATGCTGACTTGACATGCTAATGAGGTTTTCAAAAAAATTCCATCCAACATGCATATGTGAATTAAAAGGTAACATCAACCAAGATACACATTATGTATTTAGTTGTCAGTTTTCAATAGAATTTACTATGTATGTACATCCGAAATGTAATGTCTATGAACACTGTCTTGCTATTGTTAAAATTGTGGTATCGTTTCAACTTATCTAGGAATAAACATATAGACTTGTTTCAGATATATGTCCTTTGAATTTTTTTACCTTGTGAGTAGTAGAGCAATTATATATTAGAGTTTCATTATATCATTCCTGGTTTTTTTCCACATCAATTCTGAAGTTAGAAATCTGTTTTTGCAGGCCCAAAAGATCGGCAAGGACTTGTATATCCGAATATCAGCTCCATACAGTAGAATGAGTAGATATAGGATTAGTTAGATTATAAAATTTTCAAGTATATCCGAATATCAGCTCCATGCAGTAGAATGAGTAGATATATGATTAGTTAGATTATAAATTTTTCAAGCAAGAGTGATGTGTATTTTTTTTTCGAAACTTAAGATGTGTACTCTTGTGATATTTTTCATGTATGAGATGGTGATTCCAATAATCAATATTGATTCGTTATTCAACATATCCATATATGTTTTTATACATCTTCTACATTATATATTATTTTCGCGAAAAAATGTGACCATCCTTTAAGCGATCAAGGCAGCAAGCCACCAAAAAAGTATTTCAAAATAAAAAATTATTCAATATGTATACGGTACGTACCAACGGATATAGTCATTGCTCGACTTCTGTTGCCACTTTACAACGGATTATACCTTAGTTACCAACGCACATGTATTCGTTGCTTTATATACTTGCAACGCCCCATAAGGCAACACATACTAGTTCCGTTGGTGAAGGTTCTAACAACGCTTATATGGGCATTTAGATACGGATGGCTGCGTTGCTGTAGAGGGGGTCCTGTTGTAGTGAGTAACCTTTGAGTCAACAATATAAGGTCTAAACTTATCACATGCAAAAACTACAGCTAAGAACTCTTTTTCAGTAGTAGCATAATTCTTTTGAGCAGCATCAAGAGTCTTACTAGCATAATGAATACCATTCAATTTCTTATCTACTCGTTGTCCAAGAACAGTACCGGTAGCAAAATCACTAGCATCACACATAATTTCAAAAGGTAAATTCCAATAACGTGGTTGAACAATAGGAGCAGTAGTTAAATCCTTCTTTAAAGTTTCAAAAGCTTCCTTACAATCATCATAAAAAACAAATGGTACATCTTTTTGAAGAAGATTAGTAAGAGGCTTTGATATTTTAGAGAAATCTTTAACAAACCTCCTAATGAAACCAGCATGACCAAGAACACTACGAATACCTTTAACATCCACTTTAGCTCTGTCAACTTCAATACCTCTTTCAGAAATTTTATGTCCAAGAACAATTCCTTCATTCACCATAAAGTGGCATTTCTCCCAATTAAGAACAAGGTTAGTTTCCTCACATATCTGTAAAACTTTATCAAGGTTGTGCAAACAATTATCAAAAGAAGTTCCATAGACGGAGAAATCGTCCATGAATACTTCCACAATCTCCTCACAAAAACCATGAAAAATAGCAGACATGCATCTTTGAAACATAGCAGGATCATTGCACAAACCAAAAGACATACGTCTATAAGCATAAATACCATAAGAACAAGTAAAGGTTGTTTTCTCTTGATCTTTTGCCCTAACAGCAATTTAAGAAAACCCAGAATAACCATCAAGAAAGCAAAAATGAGTTTTCTTAGACAACCTCTCTAGCATTTGATCAATAAAGGGTAAAGGATAATGATCTTTCTTAGTAACTTCATTAACCTTTCTAAAATCAATGCTTTTCTATAACCAACTACCACTATTTGTGAAACACGATCATTGTTTTCATTAGGCACAACAGTCATTCCTCCCTTCTTAGGTACATAATGTAAAGATCTCACCCATCTACTATCAGCAATAGGAAAAATAATACCATCATCAAGAAGTTTTAATACCTCATTATCTAATTCCTTAATATTCCAAAATATTAGGGGGACTGCTTGGCTATAAAGCCTATAAGCAAGAAGTCTGGGGAAGGAATCCGATCTGCAGATGAAGCAGAAGCAGGCAAAAGGTTATCACTTCCTTCATCTTAGGAATTAAACGACGTTGATGTTCAACTACTGGCATTGCATCAGGTTCAATATTAATAGAATGCTGACATATAGTAGGAGAAATCCCCTTCAAATCATCAAGAGTATATCCAATAGCTCCACTGTGTTTATTCAGAATTCCCAGTAATCTTTCCTCTTCTTCACCTAAAAGTTTAGCACTAATAATAACAGGATATATTTTCTTATCGTTAATATATGCATATTTAAGATCATCAGGCAAAGGTTTAAATCAAAAACAGAATCCTTCTTGGGTGTTAATGTGGCACCCAACTCTTCCACAGGTAAATTATGTTTCAGTATCACTGGTTGACGAAGAAGAATATCGTCAATCTCATTCTCTCTTCCATAAAGACCTCACTTTTGTGGTCCTCCATATATTTCTGCAAAGCATTGTTAGGAGAAATAGCAATAGAAGCAAGTTGCTCAACTTTAAAATTCTCATTAGGCAATTTAGATTCATAAGGTGCTCTAGCAAATTTGGAGAAATTGAACTCATAAGATTTTCCATCAAATTTAGTCAATATCTTCTCCCTCTTACAATCTATAACAGCACCACAAGTTTTCAAGAAAGGTCTACCAAAAATAATAGGACAAGTTTTACTAGCAGCCTTACCAAGTACTAAAAAATCAGTGGGATATTTAGTCTTACCACATAAAACTTCCACATCTCGTACAGTACCAATCGGGAAGACAGTTTCTCTATTAGCAAGCTGAATAACCACGTCAATATCTTCAAGCTCACAAGAACCAATTTCATGCATAATGTAAGGTCCCCTAGAACCACTGTTCAAGGACACCTCCGATATGCATACATTCACAATCCCAGATCACACCAGTCGTGAACAACATATCAAGTTGGTACACAGATACAATATCCATTACACAATTACACAAACACTTACAAAAGGGGCATGGTCACATGACCAAGTCTTACACAAATGCCACGCAGAGGAAACACACAACACACACAGCGGAAGACTAAACACACACAAACGTAGTAGAGCCCAAGTCACGCCTTAACCTACACGCTGCTGACTGGGAGACGATCCTAGTTTGCAAAGCCATCAGCTTCGTACTCCTCTTTGTAGATCTCCTTCTGAGGCTCATTCTCACAGTCTAGCAAGTAAATACCAGGGACGAAACCAATATAAGTACATTTGAATGTACTCAGCAAGCCATCCATCATGTAGCTTACCAAAATGCAAGTATGCTTATATGGTGGAATGGTAGGCTATACATAGGGTTCGCTGTCAATGATATGTGTAAGACATATCATAGTTGATTTAAAATAAAACTTTGTATCTTTTGAAGAAGATACTTCAAAAGAAAAATAGTATAGTTTTCTTTCTCTTGTAGATATCACATGTACAAGAGGTTTTATAAACTCATTTTGTAAAAGAAGGTTTTCTCTTTGCAAAACTGCTTGTAAAACAACTTTTGGCTTTTCATCGACGGTACCTCCACGGTACAAGATTTCCTCCTTTCCTAACTTCACAAGTCCAACACCTTTTTGAAAACATTGACACAATGCTAGCTACATGGCCATTCAACAGTCCATATCCGAGGACGCGGCTATTCAGAATAGTTTGACTCTACAGAGGTGTACACAATCCACCAGATCCAGTACATCCGCCGTGAACAACCAAGGACTGTAACAACAGTATGTAAACATCAGATAACTGATCCTAACCATCCACTATGTCCAAGCTAGTACATGTCTATCTCTTCAGTTGAGTGTAGTCTCCCCGGCACCAGGTCCCACCCCGTCACGGCAGGAGACTCAACTGTCGCACCCGGGGGGTAACTTAATCCCTCACTTTGCATGCCTACTTTAATTCATGACTGGCGGCATTTCGGTTCGAGGGACGTCACACCCTTATAGCAAAGTGAGATAGAACACACACTAACAAGAACAAACTTCAAGTTAAGCCTCGTGCCCATGTTGGGGGGTAAAGTGGCAGTACGGTAAAGGTTGTCCGGCGAAGACTAGGTTATGTGTCATTTTTGAAAACATGTTTTCCCAAAAATGACCACTTCCACATTCCTCCGGTGGATAAGGCTTCACCTTTCCACCGGGTTTTTCATAAAGCCTTTGTTTTGCAAAAACAATTTTTTAAGGTATCCACTTAGGGACTAATACTTGTGATGGTGATAAATACCATATGGTGGCTATGGGCTTGGTAACACCAAGTATCAACTATTGGCGTAGTAATAGTATATATATAATAATAGTCACTCAAAATAGTTTTTTGGAAATCAAAGTTTTTGTAAAACTTTTCAGAAGTAAAACATGCATGATAGATAATGATAAGTGTAGTAACAGCAAGCATCAGGATGGCTTGCCATAAATCTCTTAGTGTCCCTGGCCTTGAAGTAACTTGAACTTGACGCACAGCTCCACAACTGCTTCTTCTTCTTCTTCTTCGTTTTCTAGCGTCATAAAAGAATAAAAGACACACACTCAGAACTAAAGGCCAAACAACTAAACAAGACAATACATACATCAAGCAAACTTATACTAGCGCAAACACTCAAACGATATCGAGAAAACTATCTCACAAACTCTCATGGTACAGAGCTGTCGTCAAACAAACATATGGTTGAGAAAACCATATCCCACATATTAAATATCATCTATGGAGTGGGTGTACCACTCTCATAATAAGATATTCAAGAAGCTAAAAATATAGGTTGTGGGCACAAAGGTGAGGCTACTAAAATAATATAATCAATCAAAGCAATACCCATGGTAGTGGGTATAATCAACACACAAGCAATCATCACCACACAAGTTCATGATTAACTAAAGCATAGATAACAAGATACTAATAAACACAACAACAACACTAGCACAATAATAACATAAATACAATACTCATCCTAAGGTGTGTACTCAGACAATTTCTAAACAGCAAGCAAACACACCACAGATGAATAGGCTAGTTATAGACTATGCTTATGTCTACTCAAAATTATGGAATCCATCAATCATGAAAATAAATAAATAAAACTAGTAGCTCAATCAACGGTAACAAGTCATGGGATGCACTCTAAAACACAATCATCACATGAGATAATGCTTCTTAATAAATAACACAATAATAGGAGTGCACAAATAGCATACTAGTATGGAAAATTCTACACAAGCATACTATAAGAAATACTTGTATTCTACAACTATAGCAACATGAAACTAAAGAAGTCATGGAATAATAACAGAAGTAATTACCTCCTAAACATGCCAGAATAAAACATGCACAAATAAAATAAAAGACAGCAATACTAGAGAAACTCAAACAATCTAGTTGTGACACTAGTTCATCACTAGAGAAGCAAACAATGCTACAAGGATGCTTAACTCTAAGAAAGCAAGTCATGAATATAAATATACCTACTAAAAACACACAAACCTTACACATGCTAGTAAGCAAATACACAAAAATAATTCTATGAAAACATCTACTAAGCAAACATTTATCCATTCTAGCAATACATGCTTTTCTAATTAATTAAATAGCAAGAAAATCAAATATAAACTACACAACCAGTAGCTATGAACTCAATGAAATATTAACTAAACACTTTCAAAATTCCAAACAATCAATAAAAATCATTCACAAATAATCTATCAATCATAAGGAATTATTCTATTAGCAAACAATTCAATTTAAGCAAACAATAGTGAAGCATTTCTTAACATGATACTCCTAAGGAATATTATGCTAAAAAATGAATCACACCCAAACATACTAGTATTCACAGAGAATAACTAAAATTTTCACTTACATAAGTGAAACAAACAATCTATTTCCCTTGGTGGAAAATAACAATCAATCATATAGTAGTACATGCTATTTTCACACAAGTATAAGGTTGGGAATTTGCATCCCTAACCTAAAAGCAATGGGACCAGTGGGTTATGGGCCCACTAATACCAAGGAAAAAGAGGTAACAAAGCCTCTGGTCACACATGAAAAAGTTAACCTAACAAAGCAATCCACACATAGCTATTCATACTAGTGAAAACAATACTTGTGAAAACAAATAACAAATATTACACATGCTTTGCTATAGAATAAGTTGCAAGCTAACAGAGATGAAAACATCAAGATAACAGTACCAAAATGGTATTGGACTCCACTCAAACACATCACAAACCTAGGCAGAACAAATCTACCAAGATTTGGTCCACACAATAATCATGTAATAAAACTAGAAAATAACAGATGCTATTTCTATTGCTATTTGACTTTCCAAACATGCACACACTTTATAAGGTAGACATATTGCAAGCAAACAACCTAATAACAAGATCCAACACATCTATACATGCTAGGGAACAAGATTCAAATAATCACACATTTTATTTCAAACAAAAACACACATCCAAACAAAAACAGAAAAGATGTTGTTTCTAGTTTGTCCCACCAAAAATAACCTAGGGCTCCAAAAATCAATCCAAGCTAGTATTAGGTAGATATAGTCACAAGAAAACTCATCCAATTGGATTCACCTCAAAAATCATTTTTTAAATTCCTTCTAAAAATCCTAGAAAAGCAACTCGTCTTTTTTCCAAAATGGATGGCATTTCCATTTGGTAACTCACCTTGATCTGAGGAAAATTCCTAGTGATAGATATAGTCCTAAGCTATCAAAAACAATTTAGTTTGACCATTTTGGATACAGATCCAAAAAGCTAAGCCAAAAACATGCTTTCATACACTCTGCAGAAAAACAGGTCTAGAGACAAAAATATAGGTCAAAACTTAGATCTACAAATTTTAGATGGTTAGGAAAACATATTACCAGGTTCAAGATGTTTGGTTTAATTTATTTTGCACCCTAGGTATTTTTCACAGAGCCAAAGCAACAAGCAAGTTTCTGCTAAAAACTAAAAAGGAAAAGCAAAAAGCAGCGTGGGCTGGCTTCCTCGCAGCGCGGCCCACATAAGTGCACTGCGTGGCCCAGCGCAGGCCAGGCGCGCGCGCGGCGCGGGAAAAGGGGATGGTTCAAGCGCGGTCGTCGATCCTAGATCGAACGGTTGCGCTGCGTTCTTCGACCTCCCTCTCCTCTCTCTCTCTCTTCCGACGCGACGGAGAAACAGGCAACGGCGAGGCTCGCCGTGGGGCGACGAAAAAGGGGCGGCGCGGCGTCGGGGAAGGTCCAGGGGTCGAGGGGCGTCGAGGGGCGCGGTTGGTGGCGTCGGGTGCGGCTCCTGGCGGCAGGGCTCGACGGGCGTCTGCGGCGACCGTGGACGGCGGCGGCGATACCTGCGGGTAGAGGGCGAGGGAAGATGTCAGGCGGTTTTAGGGAGATGTGGGGAGTTCGTATAGGGCGATGAGGAGGGGTGGGAGAGAGTGCACACGGTTTTTCCTCCTCGAAGTGGTTGCGGTGGCCGGCGGCCGTGTTCGAGCTCGGGTGAGCTCTCAGAGGCGGGGGAACTGCCACCAAGGGCCTGGGAGGTGAGTGGGGATCTAAGGAGTGCAGTGGCAAGAGGGACTCGGGGTAGATGGCTTGTAGCCACGGGAATAAGGGCAAGGATCTAGGTTGGTCTCGGGTGGATGCCAAGCAATGTCATTGAGGCGCCAGGGGTGGTTTTGGTCATTTGCCACACAAGGCAAGGGGTCCAAGGGCAAGACCACGAAGGGGAAGGTCAACGGATGGTCTTTGGGAGCTAGGGGAGTCAAGTCAAGAGAGAAAGAGGCAAGGTATGGAAGCCCATACCCATGCCACATCACCACTCTCTCTCCTTTGGTTTCTTCACACACAAGCCTTCTAGAAGCAAAAGATCACATCCTGGTTCGAGTCAATCACTTAGTCAACACACTAGACAACATCTCTCAACCATGCTTGCAAAGAAAAGCAAACAAAACATCAGCCCAAAAGTGTATCCATCACTGTTCAAAAAAAAATCAGAAAATTCAGTTAAGCATTTAGAGAATTTTTCTAAGTGTTTAAAACAGATGAAAATAGCAAAAAGTTGGGTTTGTTTTCTAGGACTAAATGGTTTCCAAAATTTGTTTACCAGGTTGGAGTTTGTTAAGCATGTTATAAATTTCAGAAACATCTTTTGAAAACAAATTTGAAATAGTTTAAAGCCATGAAAACAATGTGGGAAAAGGTGTACTTTCTGTTTTTCTCTGTTTTCCAAAAATGCCTTTTTCTGCCTTATTTTTATACCGCAAAGACAACAAGCAAAAGATCATTTTTATTAATCCAAAAATAAAACCAAGCTTATGTATTTGTAGTACATATAGCAAGTAACAATTAAATTTCAAGAAAACCTAAAATAAAATTTTATAGCCTAGTGAAACCAAGGTAGAAAACATGTACTTGGATATAATTTCAGGAAATTTCTATAGAAAACTTAAAGGAAAACTTCCATAAATCATTTTGAAATTCTATTTTCTTGGATCCAACAAAGCTAAAATTTTATTTTAAGATTCAAACAAGAATGATCCAAGTCTTGGAATAAAAGTCACTCAAGAAATCAACAGAGACAACTACAAGGAAAAAAATTATAAAAGTGTTTTCAGAAAAATTTGATAATGGTGTCATCAAGAAGCAAAAGTTGTATTGAAAACATGGTTAAGATCATAAACACATGTTAGTTCAAACAATCATGTTGTTATAAAAAAAATTGTCGGCCCTATTTTTTGTCTTCTTGAAAACTTCACAAGATTCCAAAAACTGGGGTGTGACAGACCTTCCCCCCTTAAAAGAATCTCGTCCCGAGATTCGCAGGCAAGTGAAAAGAGGGTATTGTCAAAACAACAATGTTAGATCATTTATTTACAAAAACAAGTGTTGGTGGTTGGTAACATTAAGCACGGGTGCTTCCTCCCTTTGATTAATCTTACCAAAATCCACCGGCAAGTTAGTTTTTTTTCCAAAGTTCTGGGTGCCATGTTCTAACCTCTAACTCAATGTTCCTCAAAACCATGATACCAATCCAAGGTTTATTCTTCAGACAAAGCTCTACTTGCTTCCATGCTAATCAGATTATCTTACCACTATTTCTCCTTTGGGTCATAAACTCTCTCATCACTATATATATCAATCAATCGGATATCCACCAATCTTTATTATGCATGAGCTTCCCATTGCTCATTCTCTAACAATCCAGGAAAATCCACTATCTTCCTCCTAATCTAATATACTCCTAGAATTCAAGTCTCAAATCATTTGTACCCCTCAAAAGTATTTCCTCAATGATCATATTGCTAAATCTAAACCATCAAAAACATCCATCATATACCAACTCTGTACTACTCCTATAAATCTTTTCAAAAACTCCAACTCCTATCTCATGATCAATGCTAAATCATTCTCCCCAAACAATCTCGATAGAGTGTGACAAGCTCCGAGAATATCATCAAGAATAATCATCTACTAAATCCAAGTCATATTGATTTTTCCTAAAATCCAAAATCATCTCTTTATATCCACCAATCTCTTCCTATACCAAATCCAATATTCCTCCAATCCATCTTTAATCAAAATCACATATCTAACTTATTCCAACAAAATCTTTTTACTGTAATCAATCTTTACACTAAAATCCAGTATAAGAAATCACCTATGTAAACCATTATCATCATTATCCCAATATCACAAATTATTCTCAACATACTGCTTCTAATCAATCCAATCTCCCTATATATCAAGTGTTTCCAAAAATCCATTTATTTCCACCAATCTTTCTAAACCTCAAATCATTTCTTCAAGGCTACTCCCTCTGTCCATGAACAAGTGTACATTTACATTTACACATAGTCAAACTTTTTAAACTTTGACCAAATTTATAGAAAATTGTAGCAATATATATGACATCAAAATGATATATTTTAAAACTTCATGTCAAGATAAATCTATTGATACTAATTTGGTGTCATAAATGCTACTTTTCCCCATAAAGTTAGTCAAAGTTTAATAAATTTGACCGCCGCAAAAGGAAAAAAATACACTTTATCGCGGACGGAGGGAGTACAAATCTTAGTTACCGATGATGACTCCCAAGTGCAGGCGATCAATTGTAGTACCTTTCGATAAGTATTTGAGTGTAGAACCCACGAGGAGCTGAAGGTAAGCTATCTATTCTCTAAATCCCTATAACCCTCTTATATGGCTGTTTATGCAAAGCAATAAGTTTGACTAAAAGGAACTAACTAATTAAAAGCAAGTGACGTGGAGTGTGGTTTGTCCAGTAACTAGTGAAGCAAGTTTAAAATGCAAGTTTCTAAGCAAGTTTCACAAGTAGCAAGCAGCAAATATCTCAAGTATCTCAAGGGAGCAAGTGTTCTAGCAATAGGTGTTTCGTTCGTGTGGTTGTCACAATTAGTGAAGCACATGTTTTAGTCTTGGTTGTTTCTAGGAAGGAGCCATGAATAGGTATAGTCAAGTAAATGATCTACAACCCCTTATGATGGATCATGTGGCCAAGTAAATGACTGCACAAGATTGATTAAGACATAAAGTCCCACCATAGCCTTACGTTCTAAGGTCCCCTATATATATCCCCCAATAACTTAACTTTGTGGCTCGGTCTCAGGTTACTGTCACTCCCAAGTCACCACCACTCCATTATGCTACCGGTGATCACCTTACATGCATTCCCCAACATATGCGTGCACTCATATATTGTACATAAAGACAATCATAGAAGATAACAAACTTGTATGCAACCCATCAACGAACTATTTCACCATTGCCAAGAACAATTCACTACTCAAACATAGACGGGGAGACACAATACATCAAGAGAATATAGTATTGCATCATACATCGTCTCTCTGTTTCGTGGTTTCGTCTCTCGGCGCCGCCTCCTCCTCGAAAAGGCCAGGGGACCCTTCATATAGTCGTTTTTAGGTCACGAGACACTCGGGAGAAGAAAGATCGACGACATCGGAGCCACGGGGGCAAAAAGGGGGCCTCTCACGCGGTCAAGGAATCTGCCCGCATGGAGGGTCCTCTTTGCCACCTGGTTGGCCTTTTGGCCCTCTACTTTGGCCCATGGTCTTCGTCACGAAAATTCTGAACCGTGCTCTTTGGCCTTGCCCTTTTCGGAGTCCCGAAGCTCCCGGAAAGTCTGAAACACTAAAAAGTACGTTTTCTGGCAAAACAGGTTAGAACCAAAAGAAGGGGGATTGTTTAGGAAATCCCCCAAATCATTATAAAACATGAATATAAGTTTCTAATATGTAGGAAAAACAAGTAATAACATGCAAAGTTCATGTATGCATTTTACATGCATCAACATCACCAAGCTTAACCCATGCTCGTCCTCGAGTATGAAGGTGATAAAACTAACATGGACTTTGCATATTGAAACAATCATGGGATATCAAGGAGGATTATTCATGCTACATATAATCAAATGATTAATACTAGAAATGAGTAGCAATATACAATTCATGTTGTAAGAAATATCAAATATGCAAGCAAAGATGCTTCAAGAAAGTTCACAAAGTTTATAATGAAATAAAAGCACTATGGACCAAATGCATACACAAAATGAAAAATAAAATCCTATATTGGTCAAAGAATAGCATAATGGAAAATAGAAAATATGGTGGACACTTTGGAGAAAATTGAGTAGAGGTAAAACATGATCAAGTCTTATTTAGCCTCTAAATTATTCAACTAAAATTACTAATTGAAATGTGGTATCCATTGATCTAGGACTCTCATTGCTTCTTTATCACTAGCATCTTAAATGGTGAATGTTGAAGTAATGTGAATGACAAGGTGGTTGAAAGCCTCATGCCCCGTGAGTGTGAAAACCTACTCCATGATTACTCAACTTAAGATTCCTAATAAGCTTTATACAATCATAATAAGTATTAATGACATCATAGAGAACCGCAAAGAGGTACCTCTTGCCCCATGACATGGAAACAAGCCCATGTCACAATGACAAGACAAACAAATGGAGTAGACTCATCATCCTTTTTATTTTCATTCACTATTATGCATAGCTTCTTATTTTATTGTAGGATGTGTTGTAGAGTCACTCAAGTTGTAAGTAAATTTCCACCATGATAAAGCATGGCTTGGGTTAGCGGCCCAATGGGTTTCTCTAGTCATATAGATACTTACTCATCAAAACTTACTATTCCTCTATTTCATTTCGGCATGGCAGGAGTCCAAAAACAAAAGTACATGATATCAACCAAATGTAAATTTTTGTGCAATGTTGAAAGCTTTCCGGTGATACACGTTTATAGCTAGCTCCCAACCACACACTTGTCAAACGCAAAACTTGTGGCTCCCATTATTGGGTCATGTTTATTAGATGCATAAAAAGTAAAGTGTGCCTTCAAAAGTTCGTGAGAGTCCTATCCCAAGTTCAACCCATGACAATTAATAAAGTGAATATCTTAATTTAGAACATAAATAACACAATAATATGGTGAACATACTCGGAATAGCAATGAAGCTAATGGGAAGATATGGTGGACTCACTAGAAATACTTGGCTAAGGAGTGTTGGAAACAAGTTTTTACTTGTTGGAATTTTTAAAATTTTGGCTAGCAAGAGGGAGATAGTTGACCAGATACTATGCATGCATGTGTCCATAGAACTACTCATTTCTTGACAAACTAAATAAACCAGCAATTAACATCAAGGACATGAATAAGAGATAGCTCAAGACAGCATTATCGCAAATTTCTACACATAAAAAGCCTATAAATCATGCAAACATATGTAGCTCTTCAAATCAACCATGGCATCCCTATTCCAAGTCATAATACTAGAATCCAATACATTCCAACCCCAAACTCCAGTAGCTCAATCTCATATAAAATGATGGGTGTGGTCTTGTCAAAACAAAAATAAAAACAAAAACTAGACGCTTCAAGTCTCTACGATAAATGCTTTGCTTAGAAAAACAGAAAGAACACGTGTGCTAACCAAAAGAGTGTAGCTCCAGTGGGGTGTTCATCACATCCCCAAGCTTATGGCTTTCACCATTCTTGGATGTCTTGAGGCGCAGCTCCTCTATTCCCTGTGAAAAAAAACTTCACAAAACATGTTTCTCCCATTCTTTTTCTGTGGGGTGAGATTAGCAAGGACAAAAAAATCACATGCTTGTTGTGCAAAATTCCAAATAAAATGCTCCAGTAGATAGAAAATAAGGTTCATTATGTTGTATGTTCACTCTCTTGCTTGAAAGAAACATGGAAATTCGATTCCCAAGCCCAAAGAGTGCATAAAACAAAAGAAGGCAGAATCTGTCCAGAAAAGCAACATCAGCAAAACGAACGTTTTTCCCTAAACTAGACTCATCAAAAAATTAAGCCAATTTTTGTGCTTACAGAGGAAAACAATTTTCAGAACATACTAAAAAATTAGCTCAATCCGACATACCAATAAGAAAACGTAAAATCGTACGGTGAGCAGAATCGTGCTGAAACAGAAATTTCATGCACTAGGATAGCAACTTATAAGTCCAAATGGATTTGACTCGACTCTTTATTGAAAACTCCAGAATTAAAACAAAAAAAACTAATCTCTTGAGACATCAAGAGGACACTAGGAAAATCCAAACAAAAACAACCGGGTTGCCTCCCGTAAAGCGCTTTCTTTATAGCCATATAGCTAGGCTTTACTTACTTAACATCATGATGGTTGGAGTGAGGTGGCTCGGCATCCACAAGCTTGGATTCATGTACTTATTTGATACATGTAGGGTGAGCCCAGGGGTACATACGCAAGCTTGATTGGTTGTCCCTCTTGATCTTTGTTCATCTCACTCAACTCTTCCTCTTGAAAAATTCTTCTTACACAAATCTCAACATAAAACTTGATTAGAGGGGTTAGTGCCTCCATAAATAAAATCCACATAGGTACAGCAAAGACACATCATGAGTTGATTCTAAATATTAACTACTGTTACTACAGTTGTGCATTGCTCCTTGATCAAAAGAACCACACAAAACACAAGTAATGAGAGCAATGCAAAATAAAGACATAATCTGCCAAAAACTGAACAGCCCGTAAAGAGTGAATTTTTAGAGGCACTTAAGTTGCTCAAATAAGAAAACTTAAAACTAATGAAATATTTAATGATAACTAAATATTTCTGTCGTAAATTACCAGGTCAAAATTCCACTTCTGTGATTTTAAACATTTTTTGCAGTGAAGTTCATGAATCTGTTTTCTTGACAGCTAATTACTATTGTTTAATCCTATCTCTCATATAAGATTATTTTTGCCATTTAAGATGAGAAATAAGACAGAAATGTGATGTTACAGTAGTGAACTAATATTTTTATTGTTTTTAGCTTTGGAAAAAGTTTTAATGATATAGACTTTGCAATGGTTTCATTGGCATGAACAACACATGTTCAAGGTCGACCCCAACTTCTCCATTACTCATCCTTCTCATTTACTTTCCCAAATTTTTTACAAAATGAAAATCTTAAACTAAATGATACATAACAGTAGGTAAAGTCATTTTACATGTTGTAAAGACGTAAATGCATGCTCAAACCCAATAGGAAATTAAAGCATAAGGAACACACCAAAAAAAATTAAACAATTTATTTTTAAGTCTAACCCATTTCCTATGCATTGGCATTTTGTAATGAAACAAATAAAAGAAGCACATAATAGCAAGCATAGAAAGGTAGATCAAGTGCAACTTCAATACTTTCAGCATAAAGGGGGGAAACTTAATATTGTTGAAATATGTGTAACCATGTTTCCCTCTCTCATAATAATTTTCAGTGGCATCATGAATATATTCAACAATATGAATATCACATAAAACATTCTTATCATGAGCCACATGCATAAAAGAATCACTACTCTCCACATAAGTAAAATCCTCATTACTGATAGTGGGAGTTAAACATTCATAATTTTCATTGCAATCATCATATATAGGAGGCATAGTATCATCAAAGTGAATTTTCTCCTCCAAGCTTGGGAAACTAGAAATATCATGCTCATCAAAACCAACTTCCTGTCGCACCCGGACTTCTAGAGGATACTCACAGCCCGCTAAACAGTAGAACAAATGGCTTACGGGGCATACCGGCACCCGCGTCTCAATATGAGCAGGCCAACACGTAAACGTGTGACAACCATTCTCTACTATCCATCGTCTGCGTAAACCATCCCATAGAAATCCGACTACTTCCATTGACGTACTTCATAACATACACACATGGTACGTCAACGGCATTTGAACAAGTGATATCACAACATATCTCTAAGACACAAAAGATTGAAATAAGTTGCAAATAGCTCTCACTAGAGCAGAGATAGCAAATACAATCATCCAGAGGACACATGTCCCAACAATTCATCATTACATCACAGCGGAAGCATCCAAAATGTCTGGGTACAGACAAGATCCAAATAGGCCTAAGAGGCCGGAAACGAAAAGACGGAGCCCATCCACGATATCTCGGATCCTGCCCGGGTCCGCTATCTACTCGTCAGCAGCCTCGTCATACTCCACGTAGTAGCCACCATGGGGATCCTCGGAAACGTAGTCTGCGGAAACCACAGCCCCAAAGGGGTCAGTACAGACAAGTACTGGCAAGCAAGACTCAGAAGATACCAAAGTGTACCCGGCAACACCAAGTACAGATGCTTTGGGTTCAATGGAAGAATAGGTGATACAGAAGTACGGCAGCAGGCTGCTCTAACCAACTACAGAAACATGCTACAACTTCCGGCTAAAAGAAGGGGATAAGATAGCGTATCGTAACCAACTACCATTATCCTCAAACAAACCCATCCTGGATCTCGCCCCTTATCCAAAGAAGCAATCCGAGGATAACTCACACAGTTGGATTAATGATGGTTCAAGTTATTGTGTCAATAAGACTATTACGAGTCAAGTTATCATTAATTAGGTGTAAGTTGTCTAATCCTTGTTAGCCAGCCCTATCACCAAGTCATCCATAACCGCGGACAACACGGCTTCTCGAGAAGATTTAACCCTGCAGGGGTGCACCAATTTGGCCGTACACGTAAGAATATCCCGCCAGATGGGGATCAAACCCACCAAGCGAAACACTCAACACAACCCAACTCTTCTTCGCATCAAGCCCAAAGAACCACGTGCTGTGCGTGCGCGGCTAATCGAGCCCCCACGAAGAAAAGGGGGACCCTCATAGCACTGGAAGACCACGCCGCCCTAAATGCCGACTACAAAAGTTCCACCCTGGCCTCGGGTTCGTACCTGCATATGCGTGCATCAAATGGAAAGCCCGAACTAAGTGTGGCGATTTGGACGAGATGCGAATCGAATCAGAGTTGCGGGGGGCGCCCATACACGCTTCCCACATGCGGTTAGCGCGCTCAACATGGATCCAGAGGACAAAGACTTTTCCTGAGTTCGACACTAGCAGGCCTCAAAACCATACCCGGCCTCCTGCCGGTGCCTTATCATCAAATTAGCATTACCTCAAACATTAACAGGTTGTTATTTAACATCGAGCCCTCAGAACATAATAAATATGGTAAAAGAAATAACGGACAATAGACTCGAGCATAAGCAACTCTAAGCATGCTAGTAAGACACAGGCAACAAGCAACGGGGTTATAGGTGTGGAGGTGAGGCTATATCAGGGTTACAGGATAACATGTGATAGGATCGGACACAAGCAACAAAACTTAAGGCTAGCAGAATAGACAACGGAAAGTATCGATATCCAGTGTGGAAAGGACACAATGGTTCAGGTGAGTGAATACTTGCCTGCAAACTCAGTAGCCTGGTACTGGGCTAACTCCTCAGAAGTAGTGTCGTAAACCTCGTCTGTCTCAGCGTCGTCGTCTAATCGAGAAGAAGCAAACAAACAATGCAGAGAGATAAACAATCAATAACATGGCATAATGCACAATCAAGGGATGATGCATGACAATTTAATTGATGCATCAAAATAAGCTAGTTGACATGGTAACATGTTTAAATGGACCCATATGCAATTTGGATTGCATATGGAAAGCCCATGAATTAAGGTTGTATTAAATGATCTACAAATAACCAACCTGTGAAAGTGGATTAGCATGATTCATGGATGAGGAAAACAAAAAGTAAACAACAATAGATTCAATTTGAAAAGGTGTTTACCAAGTTTGGAATTTTATTTATTAAGTTATGAAATTTTGGCTTCTTAAAGGTGTTACACAAGCATTTGTTGTTTTCACCAATTTTAATTGTTCAAAATAAATAACAAAATCCATATTTAGAAAGAACACAAAATTTTAGGTGGAATACATGTTTCATTTGTTGACAAAGGATTTAAAATGAATTAATTATGAATTAAACAAGTTTAAACAAGATTTAAATGAATTTAATTCAAGTATGAAATTATTTGAATTTTTATTTGTTCAAAACATGAAATAAAATTCATATTTGGAAAGATTACAATTTTCTGGTTTGAAAACATATTTTATATGTTCAAAAAGAATTTAATTTGACCAAGTTATGAATTTAGCAATTTTAAATGATTTAAACAAGGTTTAAATTATTTAACCAATTTTAATTATTCAAAATAGGAAACAAAGTTTATATTTGGAAAGGTGGTTCAATTCGGCATGGAAAACATATTTTATATGTGACATTTGAATTAAATTTGAATTAGTTATGAATTTGACCAAATTTGAAATAGTAGTTTGAATTTGAATTTTGAAAACATTTGAAATGTTCAAAACAGCAAATAAATGTTTTAAACATGTAGAGAATTAAATTTGGTACAGAAAACATATTTAATTTGTTAAGTTTGGACTAGCAAATCATGCCCATGCGTTGCAACGGGAGATAACATATTTGAGTGACAAATGCGCACCAAGTAAGTTCTCATTGGAAGATCCGGCAAAAAAAGACAACTACATTCATCCCTGGTTCCTTGTTGGTTCATGACACGTTGGTGGTCCAGATTCGAGATGATGGCTTCCCAATTTTTTTAGAACTAATTAATAAATGAAATACAATTGTATTGTATTATCACTGTTGTGTGAGAAGAATGGGCAAGCCCAGGCTGGTTCTGTGGCCACGCTTTGGCATCATGCTGCGCGGCCGTGTGCCATGAACTGCGCTGAGATAGTTCTAATGTTGTCTGAATAATCGATATGGAGCTAGACTAATTCACAAGGTATTCGTTAGAGAAGAACGTGAGAATGAAAATAACCAGGATCTGGTTAACATGATTTTAGGCCGAATTAATGGGACAATTAATGGGTTCCCAATTAATGATTTTCTACTTAAAAGTCCTTATTACCCCTCTAAATCAATTGTTACTACTCACCACTTGTGGGTAGTAAAAGGTACCTTAAAACCTGCCTAATTTTTCTATTGTAAATCAGACTTCTGTCATTAACTTTTATTGTTTCCTTGCGCTGATTAATCAGTAATAAGTATTGATATATGAAGAACAGTTTACGCATATCATTATACTGTAGAAACTGTGAAGAAAAAAAGCAGCACCTCAATCCTTAACTTGCCCTATTCTAATGCAGATTTGGCACAAAGTAGCCAAAATCTTTCTCAATTATTTTTCTCTATCAGAAAAAAAATCCATATCAATATCAGCCTTGAAATCTCAAAGCATACTAATCAAAATCCTTCTAAACTATTTTTCTTGTTTCCCTAATCAATCATGAATGACTTGTGAAACATGGACACTCAATACACGGCACGCACAGAAATACACATCAAATTGTGTTGCCATGTCTGAACTTGATGCTCACATATTGTTACTTCAGTTGCACACAATCTTCTACATCAAACAAATATATCATTATGAATACGTGGGATCCACATAAGTGGTGCGATGGCATGGATGCAAGGAGGACGCAACTTATGTATATTGACCTTGAATTTGTGGTACAACAGAAGATGGAAATTTTCTTTGGTGGGAGTTTCATGGAGCACCTAGAGAAAATAATCAGAGTAACACTTCTGAACAAATCGTCTTGTAATCAACTCCTATAATTGGAGTTTCATAGATGAAGTTACTCATAGATTGCGAGTCAATAGTAAGAAATGAAATAACTCTCAGAAAATCAATTAACACAATGTAATCACCTGTTGTAGAAGCCAAAAATACAGATCCAAGAATAACTGATTAGAAGATCCCTTAAAACTCTTGAATTTGCTCCTTTAATGCAAGCTTTTCCAAATCGAGAGCACATATTTGATGGGATTTATAGGAGCATACGTACATTGCTTGTCTAAGATCTGATTGATTACTGAGCCAAGTATAATGGTGCTGGCCATCTCCAGCTGATGGAAGAACATAACGCTGGTGATAGAACAGACTTTCGCAGATCGCTGCAGTCGATGTGAGGTTAATTACTCGACGCAAGCTGCCTTCTGCAACGCAGCAGCCGCATACTACCTCTCAAAGTGTGGCTGATCTGAGCTAGCTTCCACTATTGCAGCAGAGTGTGTGTAGCTTAGTTCGTGTACGTAGACTTCTCAGGACTCGTCTAGCTTTGGTGTTGTGTCTTCTAATTAAGATACCAGAATCTGCAAAATACCGATACAACTCTTGCTTTTATAATGATGATCGGCGAAGAGACATCCGCTACTTCTCGAATCTATACATTCACAGTGAAGCGATGCATCCGACTGACTATGTCCAATGTATGCCCTCATCCACGTCCGTCCCCCGTAGAGCATGGGCTGCATGGCCCGCCTCCTCCGCCCCACTCTCCCTGTACCACCACCACTGCCAAGAACGTCACTTAGGAGGCCGTCTCCACCGGATGAAGAAACTGGCAGAGGCGGTGAACGCCATTGTCGCCATTGAAGCCGAAGCCCAGCAACCTACAGCGGAGGCGATGTTCGTGGGAAGCGCCTCGGAGCCCGATGATCGCGCCGGAGTACCGCCGGGTCAGCTCCAAACGTGTGAAAGCCTAGGACGCCGCTGCCGCCAGCCATTGCCACACACGCGCACCTCATGGTCATCCTGGGAGTCCGCGTTGCCTTGTCCCCCAAAAGGTCGAGATTTGGGATGACCTTCTCTCCTTTCCCGCCGCCAGAGATGGCTGTAGAGATGCGTCGTAAGGTGTTGGGCGTGCTATGAAATCGGGGTGGTCTTGAGTCTTACGGCGCATCTTGGCAGATTGGCCAACTGCTTCTTCGATCCATTGTTATGGGCAGGTATTGGGTAGCTTACGATGGTGCGATGGCCCAACGCATGGCGGCGTCTTAAGACGTAGGCGAATCCCCCTCTACCTCCTGGTGAGATCTCGATCTGCGCTTCCTCGCCGTTAGCCTACGACGTATTCCTTGGGCATGCCGTGTCGAAACTTGCTGGTGCATGACGGACGAAGCTGGAGGATAGCCCTGGAGGTGGCAGCCCGGTTGGCCGACAGCGTAGTTCGTTGGGCAAGCCATGTTGAAACTGGCCGGTGCACCGCAGGACAGACGAATCTGGAGGTCGCGAGCTGCACAACGGTAGCAGGAACCACGCACGTGTCAGGTATTCGCGTCCATGGCCGCTAGTTGTGTCGGGAGAAGGTAATCGTTCCGGCAGCCGCAACAGTTGAGGGGAGCCGCGCCGCCGTCCGCGAGTCGCGCGGTGGAGGGGAGCCGAGTCAACAGCCGGTACACGGGGATCCGCATCTGCGTGTTTCCGGGGGCGGTCGAAACGCTGATCTATGGAGGCGACCGACATCGTTGGTTCTGGGAAGGGGCAACCGGCGGCGTTGGTTCTGGCTAGGAGCGGTCCGCGGAGGTGGTTTCCGGGTGAAGCCGCGTGCGGGTTAAGGGCCTCTCCATGACATAGTACACCCCTGCTTCGGCGACTGGGTATGCTGCTTCGGCGATAGGAGGCATATTTATGCGAGGGTGTTCCACCCAGAGCAGAGTACGTATCGATTTGCCCA
This sequence comes from Alopecurus myosuroides, assembly GCA_028641055.1. Classification (NCBI taxonomy): domain Eukaryota; kingdom Viridiplantae; phylum Streptophyta; class Magnoliopsida; order Poales; family Poaceae; genus Alopecurus; species Alopecurus myosuroides. The sequence continues at coordinate 192,032 of JAPCYS010000358.1, forward strand.
AAGGAGAGTCCATATGAAGAGCGACTCGACGTACCGAACAATGCGAACGACATACCAAAAAAGAGACGAAAAAGGGAGGAAGAAACCTTAGCGCTTTTATTAGTAGGTATAGATTTAAAATGCCCAAGTTATTTGTATTTGGAAACCAGGGACTATTCTGTAAATAAACATGGACTTGGTGGTAAAAGAAAAAGGCCAGAAAAAGAAAAACACCTCGCAGTGACCTAGCCTAGGCCACTGACGAGGGGGCCCTGGCCACCGTGGCGCTCACGTGGCGTGTGTGCGCGCGCGCGTGGACGCAGGGTCGCTGACAGGGGGGCCCACCTGTCAGCGCTTGCTGTGAAAAATTGGGTGGATTAATCCGCGAGGCGAGGGATCGATCCCGCGACCGCGGGCGCGTGCGCACGGGGCATTGCCACTGCGCTGGCTGCTATTTCTTGTCAGTATAGGGGCTAAGGGGGTATGAGGTTCAGTTAGCGTGCGCTAACTGAAACTGAACAAGATTCAGTTAACTGAATCTGACAGAGGCCGCCGGCGGTGAACGACGCGGGCTGCTGCTGCTGTTGCTCGTGCCCGCGGGTAGAGGAGGGGTGCAGTACGTGCGCGCTGTCGAGGAGGTAGAGAGGGAAGGAAGGGGTGGTTATCGTGCTCACCGGGAGGGGTTCGTGCTCGGGAGGAGGCAGTCGTCGACGGCGGCGACAGGCGAGGGGAAAGGAGATGGCGGCGGTGATCCGAGGGCTTCCAGCCCTCGCTGCGGTGTCGAGGAGGAAGAGGGGAGCACGGGGAACTCGTTCCCGTGCTTACCCTGCGCTGAGGAGGTCCCTGTCGACGGCGATCGCCGGCATCTGTCTCTCTGCGTGCGGTGGAGGTGCGGTACAGAGACAGAGAAGCAGAGCAGAGGTGGGAGGAGGGAGGAAAAATGGCGGTGGTGGAGAGAGAGGAGGGAGAAGAACTAGGGCACGGGAGGAGCTCGGGGGTGAGCTTAAAAGGAGGAGGAGGATGTGCTCGTGGCCGTTCCCCCCTCTGCTGTCGACGTGGGCAGCTCCGATGAGCTGCCGTACAGAGGAGGACGAACATGTAAGGGGGCTAGGCTTTGGGCTGGTGGGCTCAGCCCATCTGGCCTGCCCCCCTACTCTCTCTTTTTTTTGGTTTTTTTTCCTTGTTTCTGTTTCTTTTTTTTTTGCAGAAAAAGAAAAGGAAAGAAAGGATGGGTTTTGGGGTTGGGAAAAATTTGGAAAAAATGTTTATAAGTTATTTATTATAAAAGCACCAATGTGCAAACTTTTGTTTTTCAAAAATTTGAAATTAGTTGCTGTTTGTAAAATTAATTGAATTTGAGTGAATTTGATGTTAAAAGAATTATTGAAACTTAAGCAATTTAAAGGTTTTTAATTTCAAGCTTATTGGAAACAAATGATTGGTTTGTTTTGTAATTTTCATTTGAAACATTGTAACAGAACAAGTATGAACAAGAATTTGAAAGTTGGTTTGAAATTCATATGGAAAACAAGGAAAAACAAATGAAAACAAATGGAAAACAAATGCAAAACAAATGCAATGATTATGATGTCATGATGCAAAACATAATTTAACAAAAAGCAAACATTCTAAAGGTGTTTTTCATACTTGGGATGTTACAAAACGCCCCCCCTTGAAGGAATCGCGCCCCGAGATTCCTACTGAGAAGAGAAAAGGTCCGGATACTTCTTGCGAAGATCCTCTTCGGTCTCCCACGTTGCCTCTTTATCGGAATGATGAGACCATTGCACTTTTAAGAACTTGGTGCTCTTGTTGCGAGTTTTGCGCTCGGTCTCATCGAGAATTCGAACAGGGTGCTCCTCATAAGAGAGATCTTCTTGCAGTTCAATGGAATCATGATCAACTGCACGATCTGGATCTTTGAAGCACCCCTTGAGTTGTGACACGTGAAACACATCGTGCACCTTGGATAGCTTTTCCGGAAGTTCAAGACGATAAGCATTTTCTGCACGCCTTGAGAGAATGTTGAAAGGACCAATATATCTTGGTGCAAGTTTTCCTTTGACACCAAAACGATGAGTGCCTCTAAGGGGAGTTACACGGAGATATGCTTTGTCACCAGGTGCATAGATCATATCCCTGTGCTTGCTGTCATAGTAGCTTTTCTGACGAGACTGAGCAATCTTAAGATTGTCACGAATGATGTGAACTTTCTCTTCGGCTTCCTTAACAATGTCAGGGCCTAAGAGTGAACGTTCACCAGCCAGACCAATTGATTGGACTCCTGCATCTGCGGCCATAGAGAGCTTCAAATGGTGCCATGCCTAGGCTTGCCTGGAAGCTGTTGTTGTAGGAGAATTCAGCATATGGAAGACATTCCTCCCATTTCATGCCAAAAGAGAGACCGCATGCTCTGAGCATATCCTCGAGAATCTGATTGACTCTTTCGACTTGCCCTTGAGACTGAGGGTGATAAGCTGTGTTGAACAGAAGTTTGGTGCCCAATGCTTCTTGAAAGCTTTTCCAGAAATGAGAAGTGAAGATGCTTCCACGGTCTGATCTTATTTCCAATGGAACACCATGAAGAGGAACAATCTTTGCTGTGTAGAGCTCTGCTAACTGGCTAGCTGAGATTGTCTCTTTGACAGGAAAGAAGTGAGCTACTTTAGTGAGTCGATCAATGACAACGAAGATTGCATCGTTGCCCCTCTTGGACTTTGGAAACCCAGTGACGAAGTCCATTTCAATCATGTCCCACTTCCACTCAGGGATTTTCAGAGGTTGGAGAAGACCGGCTGTTTTCTGATGAACTGCCTTAACACGTTGACAAACGTCGCATTCAGAAACGTATTGAGCAATTTCACGTTTCATGCCAGGCCACCAATACAGTGTCTTGAGATCCTGGTACATCTTTGTACTTCCAGGGTGTATGGAGAGAGGAGTTTAATGAGCCTCCTTGAGAATGACATCTTTAAGACTTTGAATTTGAGGAACTGCAATGCGTCCTTCGAAGAACACAGTTCCCTTGTCATCAATTGAGAAGGACTTAAATTTCTCCTTGCCTTCTTTGATGTGTTCTACCATCTTCTTGATTTCAGCATCACGAAGTTGTTCAGAACGAATCTTGTCCTCGAGAGTTGGTGTGGCTGTCAAGTTTGCAAGATAGCCTTGAGGAACAAGACCAAGGTTGAGCTTCTGGAATTCTTCATGAAGAGGAGGTTGGCTTTCCATGATCATGAGATTATCGCAATACGACTTGCGACTGAGAGCATCGGCCATAACATTAGCCTTGCCTGGAGTGTAAGAAATGGTAAGATCAAAGTCTTTGATCTTTCAATCCATCTCCTTTGCCTGAGGTTTAGATCTGGTTGAGTGAAGATATACTTCAGACTCTTATGATCGGAAAAGATTTCAGTGCGATTACCCAACAAGTATTGTCTCCATTTCTTGAGGGCAAACACAACTGCTGCAAGTTCAAGATCATGAGTGGGATAATTGAGCTCATGTGCGTTCAACTGACGTGAAGCATAAGCCACAACTTGACGTTCTTGCATAAGAACTGCACCTAGACCTTGGAGAGAAGCATCACAGAATATCTGGAAAGGTTTGGTAGGATCTGGGCCAACCAGAACTGGTGTAGAAGTGAGTTTAGTCTTCAGGAGATTGAAACTTTCATCACATTGTGGAGACCAGATGAACTTCTTGTGCTTCTTTGTGAGGTCAGTGAGAGGTTTGGCAATCTTGGAGAAGTTTTGGACGAAACAACGGCAATAGCTAGCCAAGCCAAGAAAACTTCTTACTTGCTTCACCGTCTTTGGAGGTTTCCAATCAACAATTGCTTTAACTTTTTCTGGATCAATGGCTATGCCCTTGGCAGAGATGACATGACCAAGGTAAGCAACTTCTGATATCCATAACTCACATTAGGAGAATTTGGCATAGAGACGATGCTCGCGAAGCTTCATGAGAGTGAGTCGAAGATGTTCTTCATGCTCTTCCTCGGATTTTGAGTAGACAAGAATGTCATCAAGATATACCACAACGAACTTGTCGAGGTACTCATGGAAGACAGAATTCATGAGTCGAGAGACTGTCGCCGGTGCATTGGTGAGACCAAAGGACATGACGGTGAATTCATATAGACCGTAGCGAGTGGTGAAGGCTGTCTTTGGAATATCCTCTTTTCTGATCTTTATTTGATGGTAACCCATTCTCAAGTCCAACTTTGAGAATATTGAGGCTCCAGCAAGTTGATCAAAAAGATCATAAATACGAGGAATTGGATACTTGTTTTTGATGGTTTTCTCGTTAAGAGGACGATAGTCAACAACGAGTCTCTTTGTGTGATCCTTCTTCGCAACGAACAGAGTTGGGCAACCCCAAGCCGAGGAACTAGGTTGAATGTAACCTTTTTCCATGTACATATCAATTTGTTCCTTTAACAACTTCAGCTCGGGAGTTCCTATCTTGTAGGGATGCTTAGAGATTGGAGCAGTACCTTGTTCAAGTTCGATCACGAACTCAACAGCTCTGTCCGGAGGCATCCCTGGCAACTCTTCTGGAAAGACGTCAGGGAATTCGCAAACCACCGGAACATTTTCAAGTGAAGGTAGAGGTTTTGCATCGAGGTTGCACAGCTGAATGGAACTTGATTCATGTGGAGAATAGACTATCTGGCCAGCAGGGTGGAACAGGGTTATTGGCTTTTGAGCATAGTCAATCCTTGCTTTATTAGCTTTCAGCCAATCCATACCAAGAATGACATCAATGTCAGAATTGCCAAGCAGTATGAGAGAAGCAAGGAATATGTGGCCTCCAATTAGAATTTGATTTTTGTGACTGATCTTGGACGTTTGCATAGTTGCTCCAGGGGAGTTGACCACTAGCGGGGAACTCAAACCAACAAAAGGGAGTTTAATTGCTGTCGCAAAGATCTTTGACACGAAAGAATGTGATGCTCCGGTATCAAACAACACTTTAGCTGGATTAGAGTTTACGGGAAATGTACCGAGAACGACGTCAGGAGCTTCCTCGGCTTTGTCGATCTTGACATGATTCACCCTTGCGGTCCTCCCGACAGGCCTGTTGTTGGTGTTGAAGGCTTTAGGCGGGGGAGCGCGCACCATTGCCTGGTTTGTGTTAGGGCGAGGTGGTGGTGGAGGTAGCTGCCTCTGCGTGCACTTGTCAGCGTAGTGCCCCGTCTGCTTGCACTTGTAGCAAGTGACGACACGAGGAGGCCCTGGCCTTGGCTGCCCCATCGAAGCCCTCTGATCATGCATCTGAGCAGGGTTGGGTGGGCGGGGAGCGAAGCCTGGAGAAGTTTGGGCGTATGGAGCCCGAGGGACAGCACCATTTGGCACCAAGATGCGGCGCTTCTCCGGAGGGGTGGTCATGTTGGAGGAGGAACCACCCTCACGCGAGTGCTTGCGAGACTCCTCGAACGCCTTGCGCCCATTTTCTTCATTGAGCGCGGTGTTAACGAGATCCTCGAAGCTGTTGGCCTTGACGTTGGTGAGGGCATACTTGAGTTACGGGTTAAAACCTCTGCGGGACCTTGCCATCTTCTTAGCTTCACTGGACACCTCATCACCAGCGTAACGAGCGAGGCGATTGAACTCACTCTGATAGCCGATGACGTCCAACTTGCCCTGCTTGAGTGAGCAAAACTCTTCACGCATCCTTTCCATGAGACCATCTGGAATGTGGTGCTTCAGGAAGGCTTCCTTGAAACAATTCCACGTGACTGGTATCCCAGTTCTCATGGCCTGGAAGTTCTCCCACCGAGTAGCTGCCTGACCCTTCAGCAGATAGGAGGCATAATTGACCTTGTCTTCTTCAGCAACGTGAGCAATCTCCAGAGCCTTAGCTATCTCACGGATCCAGTCATCAGCGTCCAGAGCCTCGCGTGTGTCCACAAAAGCTCTCGGGCCCGGACTGAGGAACTCCTTGATGCTGACTCGTGGAGCCGTCTGGTTGTTGTGCTGATTAGTCTGAAACTGGGCCATCTGCGCCATGACTTGGGTCATCTGAGTTAACAGCTCCGCGATTGGCGGTGGCTCAGGCGTGTTGTTCCTTGTTGGCGGCATCCTGAATGGAAATGCATTTTAGCACAACAATAGAAAAGGATAGACTTGGAAACCGAAAGAGAGATTATTCCGACGCATGAATAGATAACCAACAGGTACATCATCACATGTTCAAATACATCAGAATATCCAACACACCATAAATGGTTCGAATGCCAAAGGATAACTAAACATAGCTAAGAATGGATACATCGGTACTCCCATGCTCATCACGTAGGACGGCGACTAGGAGTACGGCGAGAGGTACGGTGAGGAGCACGCCCACGAAAGTAGGTAGAACGACGATCCACGTAGATCTGACGTGGTCTGAGAGCGACTCTAGGTGTGGTGAAGTACATAGCGTCGACTCCCTGTGCTCCAAAGCGTGGAATCCCAGTGTAACCAGCACCAAGGTTAAGGAGTGGACCTCTGATCGGCTCGTAACCTCCAGCATCTGGCAGACGACGACCAACTGGCTGATCGAAACGTGCAAATCGCTCGTCTCCAACAAAGTCTGTGGTGTAAGTCGCCAGACGAGTCAAAGCAAGGCAGAGCTGCTCTCTGACTGAAGCCAACTCCTGAGATAGTGTGCTGGCAACTGCGTCACTGTGCCTCACAAACTGAGTGGTTGTGTGCAGCCTGGAGTTATCATGCTCGTAGACATCCAAGTTGTCGTAGAGAGTGAAGTGAGCTCCCTCCGAAGTGATGTAACCACGGGGGATGTGGCGATAGATAGAATCGTCAAATCCCCAGTAGTCAGCACGAAGGACGGTAAGACTCACATAAGCTGCCTGCTGCACAGCCATATCCACTGTGGAACCTACTGCCTCGTAGCGGTGGACTACGCTCATGCAATCATCTGACAGAATGTAGACGATAGCCTGGTAGTAGGTCTGGTCAAACTCTCGCTGCTGCTCGTAGACCTGGTACTCTGGTGCCCAACGGAACCCCAGAAAAGTGACCATGTCTCTCAGCATCTCCGGATAACCGGCAGTGCTCTCGCAACGAGTCATACGAACCACCTGCGAGTAGAACCTGAGATCCATCTGCAGATGATCGGGGAAGTTTTGATTAGACGCCGGTAGAAGAACTAAAGTGGCAAGCAACAACAAGGTTTCAACGGACGAAAATGATCTTGAGAAGAACAGGATATCGAAGCAACATTGGGGAAACACGCGACCAAACACTCCTGAGGTACTACGGAAAACCCATCCGGGATTCTAAAGGATAAATATCTACTGCTTAAGGAATAGAGGATTTGCGTCCGGGGCTTACACGCCTCCGTTCTCAATCGTGAGTAGGCAACATGATAAATCATGTCACAACCACCTCCATTCCTATGGTCTAGTAGATATAACTATCCTAGAGAAACCAGGATACGAGAAATCCTAACTTGAAAGTTTAGACGAGAAGAGAAAACAACTGTAACATCCCAAGTATGAAAAATAGCCATTAGAATGTTTGCTCTCTGTTAATTTATGTTTTGCATCATGACATCATGTTCATTGCAATTGTTTTGCTTGTTTTCCATTTGTTTTCCTCTGTTTTCATTTGTTTTCCAATTGTTTTCACTTGTTTTCCTTTGTTTTCTATTTGAATTTCAAACCAAAATTCAAACCTTTTGTTTCATCCTTGTGATGTTACAATTTCCAAAATTATATTTCAAATCAAAACAATCAATTGTTTCCATTAAAGTGTGATTTCAAAACTGTTGTTTTGTTTCTATAAAAATGCATCCAATAACCAAACCCTTTTCAAATTCAATTAATTTCCAAAACAGCAACTCTGTTGAAAATTATGAAAATTGCAAAACAAATCAATCAATTGTTTCCATCAAACCATAAGGTTCAACCATTAAAATTATGGCTTTTAATAATTCAATTAATTCTAATGTTGTTCAAAATCCAATCAAATTTCAAACAGTGCCCACTTTTGAAATTATGAAATAACCAAAACATTGGTGCTCATTTGTTTCCAATTAAAATCATTTGATCACCCTATTTAAGATATTGTTTTCATTAACCATTTAACCACAACATTCAATCAAAATCACTCCAAGTCAAACAACACCATAAGTTAAATATTTTTGAAATCCAAAATTTGCATTTGGTTACCAATCCATTAAGGAGCTAACCCAAATTTTTCTAATATTTTTCCTAACTCCCAAAACCCCTCTTTTCTTCTCTAATTCAATACAGCAAAAAAAAATAGAGCACAAAAGAATAAAAGCAAACACCAAAGGGAGAGAGAGCACCAGCAGGCCCAGCCCAACCCACTCCTTTTCCCTGGCCCGTACCCCCCTCTCATCTTCTTCCTTCGTACGGATTCGCATCCAAGCTACCCACGTAGTAGAGCAGATACAGGCAACGGTGGAGCTCCTCCACCCCTCCCTATAAACTCCATGGCTAGCCCTAACCCTAACCCTATTTCCCCTTCTCCCTCCTTCCTCTTCCCCCGCCTCCATCTCCCTTCCACCTCCCCTCCATCTCCCTCATCTCTGTATTTCTTTTCTCTGTACCTGTACCACCCGAAAGCCCCCTCCTTTCCACCGGCGATCACCGGAGCTACGGTCTCCCTCCGGCCAGGGCGGGTGCGGGAATGGAATCCCCGCACCGCCCTCTCCCTCCTCATCACCTCGGCGCGGGCGGGGACGGCCCGGAGCGCCGCCGCCATGCTCCCCACGCCGCCGGCCTTCCCTGCTCTGCACCGACCCGTCCTCCCCTTTGATGCCTCAAGGTGAGCCCTTCTCCCTCGATCCGCCCCGCTCCCCTCACCTTCCTCCCTCCCGCATGCACCGCACCACCCACCGCACGCCACGTACACGGCGCCCCTCAGGCGCGAGCGCAGCAGCAGCCATCGCTGCCTGCCTCCGGTCTCTGTCCAGTTACAGCAACGAACGCACATCTTCAGTTCAGAGAAAAAATCCTGCGAGCCAACACCTTAACCCCCCCCCCCCCGCTGCCCCTTCTGTTACCAACCGACCGCACCTGCCCCACTGGTTAGCAGCACCCAACTCACAGCAGGAGGTGGGGGGTTCGATTCCCCCCTCCCACAATAAACCAAAACTTTTATTTTGCATTGTTTTGATACTTAAACTTCCAGGAAATCACAGTTAGGCCCCTGCAATTTCTTTTCTAGCCCTGTAATATTTTTTCCTAAGTCCCTAGAGGTGATAAAAATGGCAGATTTGCACCAAATCTTGTAAAATGCATAAGTAATTCATCCCAACTCCAAATTCAACATTTTTAATATGTTTTCTGTACCAAATTAAATGCTCTATCCAAATATAAAATTTGTTTACTGTTTTGAATATTTTAAATTGGTGAAACATTTGAATTCTTGTTTAAATCACTTAATTTTGCGAAATTCATAACTTGGGCATAAAAATTCCAAATTCCACAAACTAAATATGTTTTCCAATCAACTTTTCATGTACTTTCCAAATACAAATTTTGTTTGCTGTTTTGAATAATTTAAATTGCTGAAAACAACTGTTTCTTATTTATTGCATTTAAAATCGCCAAAATAATAACTTGCTCATTTTAAATCCAATTTCAACAAATAAAATATGTTTTCCATGCAAAATTAAACCAACTTTTCAAATATAAAATTTGTTTCATGTTTTGAATAATTAAAATTGGTTAAATAATTTAAACCTTGTTTAATTCATTTAAAATTGTTAATTTCCTAACTTGATCAAATTAAATTCTTTTGGGACATATAAAATATGTTTTCAAACCATCAAAGTATAAACTTTTCAAATATGAATTTGGTTTAATGTTTTGAACAAATAAAACTTCAAATAAGTTCATGTTTGAATTAAATTCATTTAAATCCTGCTTAAACTTGTTTAATTCATAAATAATTTATTTGAAATCCTTTTTCAACAAGTGAAACATGTATTCCACCTAAAATTGTGTGTTATTTACAAATATGAACTTTGTTATTTAATTTGAACAATTAAACTTGATGAAAACAACAAATGCTTGAGCAACACCTTTAAGGAACCAAAATTTCCTAACTTAATAACTGAAATTCCAAACTTGTTAAACCTTATTTCCATTTGGTTCTATTGTTGTTATTTTGTTGTTTTCCTCATCCATGCATCATTCTAATCAACTTTCACATGATGATTAGTTGTAGAACAACTAATTCAACCATAATTCATGGGCTTTTCATATGCAATCCAATTGCATGTGGGTCCATTTAAGCATGTTATGTTATCTTGTCAACTAGTTTATTTCTATGCATCAATTAAATGGTCATGCATCATCCCATGATTGTGCACTATGCCATGTTATTGATTGTTTGTCTCTCTGCGTTGTTTGTTTGCTTCTTCTCGGATATACGACGACGTTGAGACCGACGATACTTACGACACCCTTTCTAAGGATCTAGCTCAGTACCAGGCTACTGGGTTTTGCAGGCAAGTTATCACTCACATGAACCACTGTGTTCCTTTCAACATTGGTTACCGATACTTTCCGTTGTCTATTCTGCTAGCCCTATGATTAGTTGCTTCTGTTACGAACCCATCACATGAATCCTTTAACCCTGATATTGCCTCACCTCCATACCCATAACCATTGCTTGTTGCCCGTGTCTTACTAGCATGCTTAGGGTTGTTTTGCTCGAGTCTGTTACCCGTTACTTTCTGTTGCTATTTCTATTATGTTCTGGGGGCTCGATGTTTAATCAATCAATCATGCTACTTTTATTGTTAAATAATAATTTGATGATAAGGCACCGGCAGGAGGCCCTGTGTGGTTTTGAGGCCTGCTAGTGTCGACCCTAATAGGAAAAGGGTCTTGTCTACTGATCCATGATGAGCGCACTAACCGCATGTGGGAAGCGAGTATGGGCGCCCCCCTCAATTTGATTCGATTCGCATCTCGTCCAAATCGCCTCATTTAGTTCGTGTTTTCCATTTGCCGCATGCATGTTTTTGCGAGCCCAGGCCAGGGTGGAACTTTTGTAGTCGGCATATAGGGGGACACGGTCTTAGAGTGCTATGAGGGTCCCTTTTCTTCGGGGCTCGATTAGCCGTGCGCCCAAGGTTCTTTGGGCTTGATGCGAAGAAGAGTTGAGTTGTGTAGAGTACCTCGCTTGGTGGGTTTGATCCCCGTCTGGCGGGATATTCTTGCGTGTACGGCCAAATTGGTGCACCCCTGCAGGGAAAATCTTCTCGAGAAGCCGTGTTTTCCGCGGTTATGGACTACTTGGTGAAAGTACTGGCTAACAAGTACTCAGGACAACTTAAACCTAATGATTAACAACCTTACACCCAATGATTAACAACTTGACTAGTAATAGGCTTATTGACACAATAATCTGAACCATCATTAACTCAACTGTGTGAATTATCCTCGGATTGCTTCTTTGGGATAAGGGGCGAGATCCAGGATGGGTTTGTTTGGTGGTTAGCTATAGTTGGTTACGATACGCGATCTTATCTCTTTTCTGTTAGCCGGAAGTAGTAGTAACTCTGTAGATGGTTAGAGCAGCCAGTTGTAGCATCTTTATATCCCCTTCCTTCCGTTGAACCCAAAGCATCTGTGCTTGGTGTTGACGGGTTACACTTTGGTGAATTGTGAGTCTTGTTTGCCAGTACGTTTATGTACTGACCCCTTTGGGGCTGTGGTTTCCGCAGACGACGTTTCCGAAGATCTACATGGTGGCTACTACGTGGAGTATGACGAGACTGCTGACGAGTAGATAGCGGACCCGGGCAGGATCCGAGACTTCGTGGATGGGCTCCGTCTTTTCGTTTTCGGCCTCTTAGGCCTATTTGGATCTTGTCTGTACTCAGACATTTTGGATGCTTCCACTGTGATGTAATGATGATATGTTGGGACATGTGTCCTCTGAATGATTGTATTTGCTATCTCTGCTCTAATGAGAGCTATTTGCAACTTATTTCAATCTTTTGTGTCTTAGAGATCTGTTGTGATATCAATTGTTCCAATGCCGTGGACGTACCATGTGTGTATGTTTTGAAGTACGTCAACGGAAGTATCTGGATTTCTACGGGATGGTTTGCGCAGACGATGAATAGTAAGAGAATGGTTGTCACACGTTTACGTGTTGGCCTGCTCATATTGAGATGCGGGTGCCGGTATGCCCCGTAAGCCATTTATCTACTGTTTAACGGACTGTGAGTATCCCCTAGAAGTCCGGGTGCGACAACAACGTTGCACTTCCTTACCAGAAAAGGAAGGGTGGGTCGGGAAAGAAATAAAAGAACAGAATTCCTACTCTCACGTTTCATTTTTCCTATATAACTACAAAATAGTTTCTAGACTCAACTGCGGCCAGTAAAAGGGATCCTACAGGCAGACAGGCTTTGATACCATTTGTCGCACCCGGACTTCTAGAGGATACTCACAGCCCGCTAAACAGTAGAATAAATGGCTTACGGGGCATACCGGCACCCGCATCTCAATATGAGCAGGCCAACACGTAAACGTGTGACAACCATTCTCTACTATCCATCGTCTGCGTAAACCATCCCATAGAAATCCGACTACTTCCATTGACGTACTTCATAACATACACACATGGTACGTCAACGGCATTTCAACAAGTGATATCACAGCATATCTCTAAGACACAAAAGATTGAAATAAGTTGCAAATAGCTCTCACTAGAGCACAGATAGCAAATACAATCATCCAGAGGACACATGTCCCAACAATTCATCATTACATCACAGCGGAAGCATCCAAAATGTCTGGGTACAGACAAGATCCAAATAGGCCTAAGAGGCCGGAAACGAAAAGACGGAGCCCATCCACGATGTCTCGGATCCTGCCCGGGTCCGCTATCTACTCGTCAGCAGCCTCGTCATACTCCACGTAGTAGCCACCATGGGGATCCTCGGAAACGTAGTCTGCGGAAACCACAGCCCCAAAGGGGTCAGTACAGACAAGTACTGGCAAGCAAGACTCAGAAGATACCAAAGTGTACCCGGCAACACCAAGTACAGATGCTTTGGGTTCAACGGAAGAATAGGTGATACAAAAGTACGGCAGCAGGCTGCTCTAACCAACTATAGAAACATGCTACAACTTCTGGCTAAAAGAAGGGGATAAGATAGCGTATCGTAACCAACTACCATTATCCTCAAACAAACCCATCCTGGATCTCGCCCCTTATCCAAAGAAGCAATCCGAGGATAACTCACACAGTTGGATTAATGATGGTTCAAGTTATTGTGTCAATAAGACTATTACTAGTCAAGTTATCATTAATTAGGTGTAAGTTGTCTAATCCTTGTTAGCCAGCCCTATCACCAAGTCATCCATAACCGCGGACAACACGGCTTCTCGAGAAGATTTAACCCTGCAGGGGTGCACCAATTTGGCCGTACACATAAGAATATCCCGCCAGATGGGGATCAAACCCACCAAGCGAAACACTCAACACAACCCAACTCTTCTTCGCATCAAGCCCACAGAACCACGTGTTGTGCGTGCGCGGCTAATCGAGCCCCCACGAAGAAAAGGGGGACCCTCATAGCACTGGAAGACCACGCCGCCCTAAATGCCGACTACAAAAGTTCCACCCTGGCCTCGGGTTCGTACCTGCATATGCGTGCATCAAATGGAAAGCCCGAACTAAGTGTGGCGATTTGGACGAGATGCGAATCGAATCAGAGTTGCGGGGGGCGCCCATACACGCTTCCCACATGCGGTTAGCGCGCTCAACATGGATCCAGAGGACAAAGACTTTTCCTGAGTTCGACACTAGCAGGCCTCAAAACCATACCCGGCCTCCTGCCGGTGCCTTATCATCAAATTAGCATTACCTCAAACATTAACAGGTTGTTATTTAACATCGAGCCCCCAGAACATAATAAATATGGTAAAAGAAATAACGGACAACAGACTCGAGCATAAGCAACCCTAAGCATGCTAGTAAGACACAGGCAACAAGCAATGGGGTTATAGGTGTGGAGGTGAGGCTATATCAGGGTTACAGGATAACATGTGATAGGATCGGACACAAGCAACAAAACTTAAGGCTAGCAGAATAGACAATGGAAAGTATCGATATCCAGTGTGGAAAGTACACAATGGTTCAGGTGAGTGAATACTTGCCTGCAAACTCAGTAGCCTGGTACTGGGCTAACTCCTCAGAAGTAGTGTCGTAAACCTCGTCTGTCTCAGCGTCGTCGTCTAATCGAGAAGAAGCAAACAAACAATGCAGAGAGACAAACAATCAATAACATGGCATAATGCACAATCAAGGGATGATGCATGACAATTTAATTGATGCATCAAAATAAGCTAGTTGACATGGTAACATGTTTAAATGGACCCATATGCAATTTGGATTGCATATGGAAAGCCCATGAATTAAGGTTGTATTAAATGATCTACAAATAACCAACCTATGAAAGTGGATTAGCATGATGCATGGATGAGGAAAACAAAAAGTAAACAACAATAGATTCAATTTGAAAAGGTGTTTACCAAGTTTGGAATTTTATTTATTAAGTTATGAAATTTTGGCTTCTTAAAGGTGTTACACAAGCATTTGTTGTTTTCACCAATTTTAATTGTTCAAAATAAATAACAAAATCCATATTTAGAAAGAACACAAAATTTTAGGTGGAATACATGTTTCATTTGTTGACAAAGGATTTAAAATGAATTAATTATGAATTAAACAAGTTTAAACCAGATTTAAATGAATTTAATTCAAGTATGAAATTATTTGAATTTTTATTTGTTCAAAACATTAAATAAAATTCATATTTGGAAAGATTACAATTTTCTGGTTTGAAAACATATTTTACATGTTCAAAAAGAATTTAATTTGACCAAGTTATGAATTTAGCAATTTTAAATGATTTAAACAAGGTTTAAATTATTTAACCAATTTTAATTATTCAAAACAGGAAACAAAGTTTATATTTGGAAAGGTGGTTCAATTCGGCATGGAAAACATATTTTATATGTGACGTTTGAATTAAATTTGAATTAGTTATGAATTTGACCAAATTTGAAATAGTAGTTTGAATTTGAATTTTGAAAACATTTGAAATGTTCAAAACAGCAAACAAATGTTTTAAACATGTAGAGAATTAAATTTGGTACAGAAAACATATTTAATTTGTTAAGTTTGGATTTAAAATGCCCAAGTTATTTGTATTTGGAAACTAGGGACTATTCTGTAAATAAACATGGACTTGGTGGTAAAAGAAAAAGGCCAGAAAAAGAAAAACACCTCGCAGTGACCTAGCCTAGGCCACTGACGAGGGGGCCCTGGCCACCGTGGCGCTCACGTGGCGTGTGTGCGCGCGCGCGTGGACGCAGGGTCGCTGACAGGGGGCCCCACCTGTCAGCGCTTGCTGTGAAAAATTGGGTGGATTAATCCGCGAGGCGAGGGATCGATCCCGCGACCGCGGGCGCGTGCGCACGGGTCGTTGCCACTGCGATGTCTGCTGTTTCTTGTCAGTATAGGGGCTAAGGGGGGTATGAGGTTCAGTTAGCGTGCGCTAACTGAAACTGGACAAGATCCAGTTAACTGAATCTGACAGAGGCCGCCGGCGGTGAGCGACGCGGGCTGCTGCTGCTGTTGCTCGTGCCCGCGGGTAGAGGAGGGGTGCAGTACGTGCGCGCTGTCGAGGAGGTAGAGAGGGAAGGAAGGGGTGGTGATCGTGCTCACCGGGAGGGGTTCATGCTCGGGAGCAGGCAGTCGTCGACGGCGGCGACAGGCGAGGGGAAAGGAGATGGCGGCGGCGATCCGGGGGCTTCTAGCCCTCGCTGCTGTGTCGAGGAGGAAGAGGGGAGCACGGGGAACTCGTTCCCGTGCTTACCCTGCGCTGAGGAGGTCCCTGTTGGCGGCGATCGCCGGCATCTGTCTCTCTGCGTGCGGTGGAGGTGCGGTACAGAGACAGAGAAGCAGAGCAGAGGTGGGAGGAGGGAGGAAAAATGGCGGCGGTGGAGAGAGAGAGGAGGGAGAAGAACTAGGGCACGGGAGGAGCTCGGGGGTGAGCTTAAAAGGAGGAGGAGGAGGTGCTCGTGGCCGTTCCCCCCTCTGCTGTCGACGTGGGCAGCTCCGATGAGCTGCCGTACAGAGGAGGACGAACAGGTAAGGGGGCTGGGCTTTGGGCTGGTGGGCTCAGCCCATCTGGCTGGCCTGCCCCCCTTTTTTTTTTTTTTTTCCTTGTTTCTGTTTCTTTTTTTTCGCAGAAAAAGAAAAGGAAAGAAAGGATGGGTTTTGGGGTTGGGAAAAATTTGGAAAAAATGTTTATAAGTTATTTATTATAAAAGCACCAATGTGCAAACTTTTGTTTTTCAAAAATTTGAAATTAGTTGCTGTTTGTAAAATTAATTGAATTTGAGTGAATTTGATGTTAAAAGAATTATTGAAACTTAAGCAATTTAAAGGGTTTTAATTTCAAGCTTATTGGAAACAAATGATTGGTTTGTTTTGTAATTTTCATTTGAAACATTGTAACAGAACAAGTATGAACAAGAATTTGAAAGTTGGTTTGAAATTCATATGGAAAACAAGGAAAAACAAATGAAAACAAATGGAAAACAAATGCAAAACAAATGCAATGATTATGATGTCATGATGCAAAACATAATTTAACAAAAAGCAAACATTCTAAAGGTGTTTTTCATACTTGGGATGTTACACTTCCCCAAGCTTAAAACTTTCCATAGAATCAGCAAGTATATCATTTTTATCCTCAATAGTAGGGGGACTAAAAATATCATATTCATAAAGACAAACTTCCCCAAGCTCAAGGTTTTCCTTAGCAATAAAGGTGTTCAAAGAATTAGTACTACCACAAATATGATTGTTGTGCAAATAATTTTTCAATTTCTCCTCAAACACTTCATGTCCTAATTCAAGGTAGATATTATACAGTTCTAAAATTGTTTGGTTGTTTTCCATTTTATAATTTTTTTTTGTGTTTTAGGTTTATATGTTAGTATGCAATGCAAACAAGAATAAAAGCTTAGCACAACGCTCCCCGGCAACGGCGCCAGAAAAGTCCTTGATGACTCCCAAGTGCAGGAGATCAATTGTAGTACCTTTCGATAATTATTTGAGTGTCGAACCCACGAGGAGCTGAAGGTAAGCTATCTATTCTCTAAAGCCCTATAACCCTCTTATATGGCTGTTTATGCAAAGCAATAAGTTTGACTAAAAGGAACTAACTAATTAAAAGCAAGTGACATGGAGTGTGGTTTGTCTAGTAACTAGTGAAGCAAGTTTAAAATGCAAGTTTCTAAGCAAGTTTCACAAGTAGCAAGAAGCAAATATCTCAAGTATCTCAAGGGAGCAAGTGTTCTAGCAATAGGTGTTTCGTTCGTGTGGTTGTCAAAATTAGTGAAGCACATGTTTTAGTCTTAGTTGTTTCTTCTAGGAAGGAGCCATGAATAGGTATAGTCAAGTAAATGATCTACAACCCCTTATGATGGATCATGTGGCCAAGTAAATGACTGCACAAGATTGATTAAGACATAAAGTCCCACCATAGCCTTACGTTCTAAGGTCCCCTATATATATCCCCCAATAACTTAACTTTGTGGCTCGGTCTCAGGTTACTGTCACGCCCAAGTCACCACCACTCCATTATGCTACCGGTGATCACCTTACATGCATTCCCCAACATATGTGTGCACTCATATATTGTACATAAAGACAATCATAGAAGATAACAAACTTTTATGCAACCAATCAACGAACTATTTCACCATTGCCAAGAACAATTCACTACTCAAACATAGATGGGGAGACACAATACATCAAGGGAATATAGTATTGCATACATCGTGTTTTCCAAGAGATTACAGTGGAGAGATGGAGCTGATCTTGATGTAGATGTTGATGATGAACACGCCGGAGGGGGTGGAGCCCTCCGGGGGTGATCCCGGCAGCGTTTCCCCCTCCGATCTTCTCCGGCGGCAGCCTTCTGTCTCTCTGTTTCGTGGTTTCGTCTCTCGGCGCCGCCTCCTCCTCGAAAAGGCCAGGGGACCCTTTATATAGTCGTTTTTAGGTCACGAGACACTCGGGAGAAGAAAGATCGACGGCATCGGAGCCACGGGGGCAAAAAGGGGGCCTCTCATGCGGCCAAGGAATCTGCCCGCGTGGAGGGTCCTCTTTGCCACCTAGTTGTCCTTTTTGCCCTCTACTTTGGCCCATGGTCTTCGTCTCGAAAATTCTGAACCGTGCTCTTTGGCCTTGCCCTTTTTGGAGTCCCGAAGCTCCCGGAAAGTCTGAAACACTAAAAAGTACGTTTTCTGGAAAAACAGGGTTAGAACCAAAAGAAGGGGGATTGTTTAGGAAATCCCCCAAATCATTATAAAACATGAATATAAGTTGCTAATATGTAGGAAAACAAGTAATAACATGCAAAGTTCATGTATGCATTTTACATGCATCAACCGATAAATTCCAAAGTTTTGGGGTCCACAACTGGTTAGCCCCAGTGTATAAATCTACTATAATTCATCCCAACTAAAATCATGTGATCCTCAATCTTTCACTCCTAAGCTAAACCTCAAATGAGTTTTCCACCATCTCATATTCTAAAATCTGTTTCCTCCAACATATATACGAGAGATCTTATTGTCTAGTAACAATCATAGCTCATCAATCCAATATTTTTTCCCCACCTTTCATCTTTCCTTCAAACGGCTATAGAACATCCTAAGGCACCTTTCTCTTTGGTTTTGGAAAAGTTGGTTAGAAATTCTTAAAACTGGAATTAGGTATTAAGCTAAAGTTAGATGAAGTTACGTCAGTATTGTTAAATTTTTAAGATATTTTTTTTCTAGTACGACGTGACACTTCTAGTGTTCCGTTTATGCCGGATTTCTCAGGGTACGAAAACAAACACAACTATGGGGTTTCACAGGTTTGGTTTGAAAATGTACCATTGGCTATGGCATGAGTCGCAGGTGCTTCTGCAACATCATCTTGGTCTCGAGGTCCACTCATCAGATTCTTGCGTTTCTTCTGGCTGGACCCTGGGTTTCTTGGGTTTCATCAGGATGAGCTAGAACATGGTTCTTCTTGGGACACTCGCGAGCAAAATGTCCTTCCTACCTACATGGAAATCATGTCTTGGTCCTAGGACTGACGTTCACACGCCTCCTGGGAGGTTGCGACATCGCAGGTAAGTTACTGCGAGTCACACAAGAAATAGTTTCTCCTCGCGTCACTATCTTCCTTTTGCGACTCTCTCCAGCAAGAAGGCGTTGGTATTCTCTCATCAGGATAGAAGTATTCTCAGCGTTGGTAGTGACAAGCTGAGTCAACTATTCCAGGGCAGCATGGGTGGCTATGTGTTCAGCACGAGCGGCTTCACGTTCTTCCTTCAACAGAGCAAACAGTTGAGCAACTGTCGGCTCCGGTGGTGGAGGTAGATCGCTGGCCATGCTTAAGACAAAGAACGGTATAAGACAAGAGCAAACAAAAGGGGGGTTTTGGTTTGAAAACTCGTGACACATACCGGCTCATAACGGAGATGAGAACGGTAGGTAATACAACAATCAAGCAAGCATCTAAGAAGCAATCACAAACACAACCAAAGACCAACATCCACATGAAACAGAGTCTTAACAAGCATAACATAATTTTAAGGTTCACAAGGATAAAGCATAAGGCTTACAACACAACTACCACACACATAGCTCTTAGCAGAGTTCACACAACACAAACAAACAAGCGTCTCGGGTGGAGATAACACAACTCCTAACCTCCTGCGGCAATCCTAAGTGCTCGAGGAAGCGCGTAGCTGTTCCCCCAACTCTTCAACTCTGGTCTTGCTGGCTGCAAGCTGGAGCTTAAGGGCTCTCACACGTGCGCGGTGCTGGGAGTCAGTGTACTTCATGGTTTTCTTTAGTACCTTGAGACGACGCTCGGTAGCAGAAGAAACATTCAGGCCTTTCTCCAGCTGGTCTATCTCTCTGCCTCGAAGGTCGTAATCTTCTCTAAGCTTATCAAGGGAGAGTTGGGTGTTGTACAACTGTCCCTCCATGAGCTGGAAGTGACGAGAAAACACAAAATCTCCAGTGACTTCTAACGGCTTGTCATCCTTGTCGCGTATTCCAAAGTATCTATAGGGGGTGCCTTCAAACTTGCGGCGAAAGAAGTTCGCGAGCTTGGCAATGGTCAGCTGCATCACTCTAAGGATACCATCTTCCCAACTGTTATCCACCACTTCCCAAGTGATCTCTGGGGTTTACGGTGCTAGCAACGATGCACGGATGGTACAGACCACCAACCAGGACAATTCCCGTCCATCATGGTGAATCTGGGCTCCCTTTCACTCAGGTAGGGGATGACCGATAAGACGAGTCATCTTGATCAAATCCTCCTCAAAGCGGCGGTAGTAAGGTGCATGCGATCCCAGTTGGAAGGACTTGGTGAAGACAACTGTCATCTACAAAAAAATTTAAGGTAGATTAAGTTAGGTAACAGTGTGCAAAATTTTAAGATGCTCAATTGTAACTTAGTGTAAGTAGAGTTTTTTCTAAAACACAGATATAGAATGTTTTGGTAAATAGTCATCTTAGTGACCTGGTTTTATTAACCTTTATTATTAGAGTACTAGTTAACGTCCATGCTAACTAAGGTCTCCTAAGGTCAGGATAGCTCTGATACCAACTCTGTAAGGTCCCCCAGAACCACTGTTCAAAGACACCTCCGATATGCATACATTCACGATCCCAGATCACACCAGTCGTGAACAACATATCAAGTTGATACACAGATACAATATCCATTACACGATTACACAAACACTTACAAAAGGGGCATGGTCACATGACCAAGTCTAACACAAATGCCACGCAGGGAAAACACATAACACACACAGCGGAAGACTAAACACACACAGACGTAGTAGAGCCCAAGTCACGCCTTCACCTACAGGCTGCTGACCGGGAGATGATCCTAGTTTGCAAAGCCATCAGCTCCGTACTTGTAACATCCCATTTTTTGCTAACAGAAGTGTGTGGTGTTGTGTTCATCTCATACATGCATGAAACCACAAATTTAAATCATGTTTTAACCAATTTCAATGGTGAATTTAACTTGTTTGAGAAAAATCCCACAAAAAACACTTATTTTGGGTTCCAAAATCTTGTGTTGAAAAATATTTCAATTCTACCAAACAAAGATATGGTTTTGTTGGAAATTTTATAAGCTTTCCAAAATGTATTTTTGGCAAATTTTATATCTACAAAAAGGACCTTTAAAACTTCTGTTTAGGTGCTGTTTTAAAAGTTTCAGGGGGCTTCCTTGTAATTTTCCCCACCATCCAGGGGGTTATGGGGAAAATCTCCTTTGTCTTCTACCTCTGGACAGGGAGGCATCTGCGTGTCCACCTCCCCCGATGCCACCTCCTGCCTGGGTGTTTGCCGCGGAAGAGGATTGCCTCCAGGTCGATGCCGTGCTGCCCTTCTCTCTCTCACTCGCCCTCACCCTACCCCTCCATCGCTGTAACTTCTCCTCTGCCGAAACGGAACCCTCGGTCTCGGGCCGCCGCGATTTTCCCCCGATTCCGGCCGCCCCGCGGTGATTTAGGGAGCCCACAAGCTCAGCCGGCCTCCCCTCTCACTTCCTGTGAAGTCGTGGCCGCGGAGAAGCCACGAAACGGCCGAATCACCGCGTCTCCTCCAACTCCGGCCGGCCGCCGCCGTGCCCGATTCCGGCCGGTCACGCCACTCCCTCGCCTCCATGTCCACGCCAGCGGACTCAGTGTGCTCCGGTGAGCATCCCGGTGCCCTCCAATCTCTCCCTCCCCCTCCGTATCTTGTCCTCGTCGTGCACCCATGGCGGCCGCCGCGGTTCCTCGCCGCCGGCGA
Organism: Alopecurus myosuroides; assembly: GCA_028641055.1. NCBI lineage: Eukaryota > Viridiplantae > Streptophyta > Magnoliopsida > Poales > Poaceae > Alopecurus > Alopecurus myosuroides. The sequence continues at coordinate 213,915 of JAPCYS010000358.1, forward strand.
GGTTCCGGCAACCGTTTGGGCGTTCCGCCACCATCCCCAGATTCCTCTCGACGAGGTGAAGATATTGGTGCAAGTTAATTTCACAACCGCTTGCAGAATCGCTCGATTGCTCGTGGATTTTGATCTCAGCTCTAGGATGATGTCACCCCCTGCATCACAGTGACATCATATTACCCTTTTTAGACATTCCATATAATTCCAGAAAATGGTCAATTTTAATAATTTAATAACTGTTGATTTATAACTCAGAAAAATAAAAGTAAGATATAGAAATGATCAGAAAAATGTACTCTATCTGATACCATTTTCAACCATGTTTGACAAAGTTGAATTTTGGACATTATTTGAATTTGTTTAATTCATTTAAAAATAGAAAATAAGTTTTTATTCACTAAAATTAGAAAATTAAAAGTTATATACCATTTTGCTCAAAATGACAAATGCAACCTATTAATGATGTTTTTAAGACCATTTGAGCTTTTAAAATGATACTCACTTCCATAATCGTCCGAAACCCCCTCCGGGGTCTATTTCGGGTTAATTTCAGTAAAATTTCATAATTGTCATATGAACCGTAGCAACCCAACGATCATGTTTAGGGCTTCTTTCAGTGCATTAACTTGCTCATGCATACATGTTGCGCATTGCATCGATGCCATAGTTGATTGTTCTTCTTGTTTCGGTGTTTGTTTCCCCCTCGGTAGAACGTGAATCCGAAGAGAAGGCAAACAACTCCAATGGCGAATACTTGATCCTAACCGACAAGTCAAGCACTTATTCCTGAAGACTTTATCGGGTTTTCTTGAAGCAAGGCAAGCATAACCTCTTATCTGCCCATATATGATTTCGAAAGACTTTGATTCTCGTACAAATGCATTCGATTCCAATGTATTTTGTGTCAGTAGATAGAGTTATCCTATTTATTTGCATAACCCAGATATCATGATTCAATGCTCCTAGCAGACATAGGTTTTGTTTGTGTGTATCGCCAGAGCCTCAAATATGCCATGCTTAGTCATACATGCCTGTTATCTCTGCTCCATCCGGTTGATGAATCAGAGCCGAGAATGAATCTAGTATGAAAGTATGTTGTGGTAAGTTAAGAGATTCTTGTTTAATATGACTTAAAGGTGTGGATGACGAGATCACAGAGGGTCTGTGGTGGTTGTCTCGTTCATGCCCCTAGGAGCGAGTTCTCGTCTTCGAGCCAAGACTGAGCGTGCATCCACACGAGGGATTGGATTCCCCTCGGTCTCAACTTGCCTAGTTTGTTCCATGAGTTGCCTAGTTCGGGCTTTCCATTTCGATTTGCGGGGATATCAAAACACTTTCAAAACTAGGATGTGGGGATGTATCGGCGCTCTGCGGGTAGGTAACCGCCGAGCATTGCGCACAACGATAGAGACCCGGCAGGAGATGGCCACTCCCTATTGGCGGACCATCTCTACTCGGAGCGACTCATGGAATAGGCGAAGTAAGGGAAAGGTCGTGGTCAACCTCCATCTGCCGGCACTTCCCGGAATAGTGCTAACCTAGTGGCATTAAGAGTTGGTTGGTACGTGTGGTTAAAGTTGTACACCCCTGCAGGGTTAAATCTTTTCGAAAAGCCGTGTCCGCGGTTAAGGACGACTTGGTGACGGATTCTGTGATCATAGACAACTTAAACGGAATGATTAAAACTTGCTGATAACGAATGAAGGATGCCTCCTCGGAGATGCCGAGAGGGGTTACCTTGTAGCAGGAGTTACCGGAACAACTTGAGGTGGTGATCTTTGAAGCACGAGGTGCTGAAATGACTTGGTGGTTTAAAAAGATGATGATTTCAGTAGTTGGCTAGTTTTCTCATCTGTTTTCAAAACATTCCATGAGACGTGCTATCCCTTCCTCAACTTGGAAAACAAAGTTGGCTTTACGCAAAATAACCTTCATAACTCTTTCTAAAAGATAGCAGATATATAATAGGTTAACTAAGTCTTGTTGAGTACCTCCCGTACTCATGTTTGCTTCAACTTGGTTCGGGTGGAGTTCCTCAGTTCGGTGGTGTTTCGACGTGGACATCGACGAGTAGTTTGGGGTTCCCAGGTAGCAGCCTAGAATCTATGGGCTGGGACGTCGCCTTATGTTGCGGCCTCTTAGGCCTTTTTGGTTCTTGTTGATTAGCAACATAATTTGCTTTCCGTTGTCTGATGTAATGTTGGGTCGTGTGACCTCTGTTTGTAAGCTATACTCTAGTAACACCTGTTTAATAAAGCTTCATGTTTAGAGTACTGCTTTGATCGGTTGTTGGTTTCGAGCTCATTGTTATACAGTTTTGGCTATGCCTGCATAGTTGTCGCAGTCGAGGGGTTGTGGAGCCGATGATCCATGTCCGAGCCCGCCTGTCGATGTGATCGGCCTGGGGCGAGGTAACCCCAGTAACCCTCGATTGTTGTTGCACTTTCTGGACACATAGCAGCTCTGTATAACCTTGGTCCCGTTCCTTCAGTTTCATCCGACTCGTGGACGCTTGGGTATGCATAATTGGTTATGACTAGCATGGATACAAGGAGTAGTAGACCGGGGATCCGACTACGTGCCGATGAATCCGGTCTGCCTGCCGTTGTTTTGCGGCCGGGGCTGGTAACCCTGAAGCCCTTGTGAGTCCATGGCTAGGAGCACATAACAGTGTGTATATCTCTGGGTCCGGGGTCTGACAAAAGTTGGTATCAGAGCAGGACTGCCTGTAGGAAAACCTTTCTGCTTGGTCGATGTTGAGTCTAGTGTTTGTGAAAACTATTTTGACACCTCAAATGAGTTGTAAAAATCTTCTTAGGATTCTTTTTACTCCGTATCTGGTATCGCTCTAACTCTGGGTCACCTTACCTGTTTTGATTTGAAAAGATTTTGCTATCTTTTCTAGTCATTCAAAACCTAGGTGCCTTCTCTGGCAAGGACGTCTTTTACCCAAGTTGACTTAGTGTTTAGTTTCTAGAGTCGTGTGAGTTCCATGTTCCGTTATCCCTCAATTCAAACTGGGAGATTTCCTTTCCATTCTAATCTCTCAGAGTTGTGTGGATTCCACATACTCCTGTTCTAAAGTCTCAAAATCTTGAACCTCGAGATCTGCTTTCCATCTCGAATGTGTCCGTTATCCTCTGCTCAAAATTCTTCCGGAGCTATCGTTGTCTTTTGAAAGATACCTTGTGATTGCTAATTGTAGTGTCCTTGGTGGCACTCATATAGTAGTTACTCCTTTCTTTTGGTTTTTACCGTTGGACTTGAACTGAAGGTCCCGGAATGTGCTGAATTGTGGTGGGTTGAACCATGTGGTTTCATAACCATGTGATGCTCACTCTATCAGTACAGGATGCCGACCTTTAACCCAAGTTCTGTTTCGTTGAATCCTGAGGAATCTGTTTTACCTCAGGATGGTCAGGAAATTCCAACTTCCATAGCCGTAGGCTTTTCTTTGGAACCAAAAGGCATCACAACAAGAGTGTTCTTTATGGTTCCCATATCCTTGTTCTTGATTCAGCTATACCTCTCCTTTAGCATGGGTTTTACAACTGAGTACTACCCTGTGCAATCAACGTGATCTCTGGATTCTCCGGAGCATGTTCCTACCCTCCAGTTGCCTAAAATCTCCATTCGTTGGTTCGGACACCAAGTTGCCTACGAGTGTTGATATTCTTCCAATGCATTTGCTCTTGTGTTCCGTCAGGACATTTTACCTTGGAATGTCAGGAGAAACAAACTCCAGTACCCCGTTCATCTCCAAGACCAGGTCAAAGTTTTGTAATCCGCAGATTAAAGAAGTTTCATTAGCTTGTGTTCTGTTCCACCTTTGAGTATCGCACTCTCCTTTATATCAAGAGGTGGTGTTGAGTTTCATGGCCTCATCGATGAAGTGATGCTCCTACACGTCATCACTCCCCCTTCCTTCAAGCTTGAACGCTTGAGAGTGGTCGGTGTGTGTGCATTGATGTGTGTACCAGGTACTCCTAGCAATTCTTATTGCTTCGAAAAATCTAAGAAACATCTGTATCCTTCTTAGCCCTATTGGTTACCCGGTCTCTAATTGGAATTGACCGTGGTACCAAATACATTCATTCCGGTGCACATCCTCGGTCACAGAGTTAGATTCATGCCAAAGCTCTCCAGACCATATCGATTGCTTTGAAAAGCAAGTTTCCTTTTCGAACTCCAAGACATATCGGTAGGTTGCGATATTCTGGTTGTCTTTCTAGAAGTATCACCAGGTTTTACCTGACCGTGATGTCTAAACAAGGGGTAGTTTGAACCATTCCTTTCTCCAAGGAACTCTGCTGGATATCCCGGACTAGTTGGTTGAGCTTAACAACAACTTGGAGAGTTGAAAGGCAAAAGCTCTGCCCAACTTGATCCTTAGATAAGGGATGTCTAATTCTTTTGCATGGAAGCATGATAGTATCTCTTCTGTGGACATGCTATCATTCCAACCTTGATTTGATTTGGGCTATCGTCAAATTGAGAAAAGATCCAAGGACTATCTTTATAGTGTTTTCACTCATGGTGTTTTCCCGAGTACACCTTCATGTCCTTTGGTCTGACCAATGTTCTGCCTTGTTCATATATCATATGAATCCCTCTTCTTGGAGTAACCTGATAAGGATGTTGTTGAGCCCATCTACGACATTCTTGCTTTCTCCAAGTTGCAAGAGGTCCATGCTGAACAAATGGCAACAATGTTGTAAACTTTCGAGAACCATCTTTGTGTCATCACGAAGTTGTGTTCTGGATGTTCGAAGTGACTTTCTCGGGTTCATGTGCTTATGGTGAAAGTTGTCGCCGTGGATCCGAGTAGAGTTTTCTTGTTCCTTCGGGAATAGCCCCAGGTTGGTCATGCATGTGTGGACTGTTCTTGATATGGTAGGTTTTTACCTCCATTCACTTAAAGAAGTTTGAATCCACACTAAGCCCCTGACTGATTGTTTGCAAAAGATAAGAAGTTTAAGAACTTTGTTATCTCGGTAATCATCTTTCCCACAAGGACTCCGATGTGTTTTGTTGCAACTAAACCATGTAGGTGCAACCGTCTTTCGCAAGTTGCTAATACATGAGTTCTGCAATCTCACTCATCCACTTGAGTGTGGCATCGTAGTCAGTATCTTGAGAATCTAGCATTTGTATCTCGTTGGTAACCGGTGCAAACTCTTCGATCAGATATATCGATTCCGAGTTATCTATCCACTAACCAGAGCTGAATCTCAAGCAGCAACGATGGTTGGTGTTTCCTCAAGGGTATTAACTTAGGTCCTCTCAAAAATCCGGCACGGTTGATGTTGTGGTTGACGCAATTAGCCGGAAGGCCTAATGTCATATCTCTTTCAATCCGTAAGAACAACCACTCTCCATGAGAATTCTTGTGTGGTTCATTCCAACAAGTTTTCCTCACCGTTCTTCCAAATCGGAGTTTTACTTTGACTTGATGACCTATAGAAGGCTTGTCATGAGTCTGTTGTTGGTATCTAAAAAAAAAATAAAAAAAATAAATCAAGGATAACTTGGAAGTTGATTTTTTCCAATATCTCTCTGTTGAACCTCCAAAACCTTTGTCCTGGTGGAAACAAGTTCCTCGTGAAAAACATCTCGTGGTGTTTTGTAACCGCCTTTGATAGGTTCCCTATTTCAAGTTGTTGGTACCTGAAGTTCTGTTCATCTCACACAATGTGTGAATTTGTCAGTCACTTCAGTCATGGGATCTTAACCATGTGGTAAACGTATTGCTACGTCCAAACCACAATAAGAAGGAGATTCCCTATTTTCTTCCGGTGTTTCAATCTCCGTTGGTTAATCATCCTTTTGGTGTGACCAAGAATCCCTTCTTAACTACGGTGTTCCAACATTCCGTGGTTACTCGTCTTCCGTCATGAAGTAACATTCCGATCTTTGATAAAGTTTTCGACAAACCTTGACGGAATGAAAGTTTCGTTATCTTCTGTGTCCACTCCGAAGAGTGAACATAATCATGTATCAAATTCTCTTCGACGCACGATTACAGTGTTTTCTCGTGTTCTCCCTCGTCTACGGATATTATGTCGTGGTATCCAAGACTACCCCTTTTCATCTTGGTTATCTGTTTGAAGAAGCCTCAATATCATAAGTTGTCCAACCTTTCTTTTTCAAAAGGATTTAAAGTCTTGTGCAAAGCTCATATTCTAAATCCTTTCAAGAACCATCGTCCATAAACTTGAAACCATCTTTTATTCACTCCGTTACCTTGATGTGTTTCATGCATGATAACTCAACAGTTCTCTATGAACGTCCTGTCATGAGTTACCCATGGGATACTCGATCTTCGTGAAGATCATTTCCTAAGAGTTTCCCTCTTACCTAAGGTGTGTCCGTTCAATACTTCAAGATGCTACGGATCAACCTCTTCGAGAAGAGAACCGTAAGGTTCGAGAAGATCGTTCAAAACCGGTGTTCCTTCTTTCTTCTCCTTCGGGAATCTCGGGACGAGATTCTTGTAAGGGGGGTAGATTTGTAACATCCCATTTTTTGCTAACAGAAGTGTGTGGTGTTGTGTTCATCTCATACATGCATGAAACCACAAATTTAAATCATGTTTTAACCAATTTCAATGGTGAATTTAACTTGTTTGAGAAAAATCCCCCAAAAAACACTTATTTTGGGTTCCAAAATCTTGTGTTGAAAAATATTTCAATTCTACCAAACAAAGATATGGTTTTGTTGGAAATTTTATAAGCTTTCCAAAATGTATTTTTGGCAAATTTTATATCTACAAAAAGGACCTTTAAAACTTCTGTTTAGGTGCTGTTTTAAAAGTTTCAGGGGGCTTCCTTGTAATTTTCCCCACCATCCAGGGGGTTATGGGGAAAATCCCCTTTGTCTTCTACCTCTGGACAGGGAGGCATCTGCGTGTCCACCTCCCCCGATGCCACCTCCTGCCTGGGTGTTTGCCGCGGAAGAGGATTGCCTCCAGGTCGATGCCGTGCTGCCCTTCTCTCTCTCACTCGCCCTCACCCTACCCCTCCATCGCTGTAACTTCTCCTCTGCCGAAACGGAACCCTCGGTCTCGGGCCGCCGCGATTTGCCCCCGATTCCGGCCGCCCCGTGGTGATTTAGGGAGCCCACAAGCTCAGCCGGCCTCCCCTCTCACTTCCTGTGAAGTCGTGGCTGCGGAGAAGCCACGAAACGGCCGAATCACCGCGTCTCCTCCAACTCCGGCCGGCCGCCGCCGTGCCCGATTCCGGCCGGTCACGCCACTCCCTCGCATCCATGTCCACGCCAGCGGACTCAGTGTGCTCCGGTGAGCATCCCGGTGCCCTCCAATCTCTCCCTCCCCCTCCGTATCTTGTCCTCGTCGTGCACCCATGGCGGCCGCCGCGGTTCCTCGCCGCCGGCGAGGTTCCGGCAACCGTTTGGGCGTTCCGCCACCATCCCCAGATTCCTCTCGACGAGGTGAAGATATTGGTGCAAGTTAATTTCACAACCGCTTGCAGAATCGCTCGATTGCTCGTGGATTTGATCTCAGCTCTAGGATGATGTCACCCCCTGCATCACAGTGACATCATATTACCCTTTTTAGACATTCCATATAATTCCAGAAAATGGTCAATTTTAATAATTTAATAACTGTTGATTTATAACTCAGAAAAATAAAAGTAAGATATAGAAATGATCAGAAAAATGTACTCTATCTGAATATACCATTTTCAACCATGTTTGACAAAGTTGAATTTTGGACATTATTTGAATTTGTTTAATTCATTTAAAAATAGAAAATAAGTTTTTATTCACTAAAATTAGAAAATTAAAAGTTATATACCATTTTGCTCAAAATGACAAATGCAACCTATTCATGATGTTTTTAAGACCATTTGAGCTTTTAAAATGATACTCACTTCCATAATCGTCCGAAACACCCTCCGGGGTCTATTTCGGGTTAATTTCAGTAAAATTTCATAATTGTCATATGAACCGTAGCAACCCAACGATCATGTTTAGGGCTTCTTTCAGTGCATTAACTTGCTCATGCATACATGTTGCGCATTGCATCGATGCCATAGTTGATTGTTTCTTCTGTTTCGGTGTTTGTTTCCCCCTCGGTAGAACGTGAATCCGAAGAGAAGGCAAACAACTCCAATGGCGAATACTTGATCCTAACCGACAAGTCAAGCACTTATTCCTGAAGACTTTATCGGGTTTTCTTGAAGCAAGGCAAGCATAACCTCTTATCTGCCCATATATGATTTCGAAAGACTTTTGATTCTCGTACAAATGCATTCGATTCCAATGTATTTTGTGTCAGTAGATAGAGTTATCCTATTTATTTGCATAACCCAGATATCATGATTCAATGCTCCTAGCAGACATAGGTTTTGTTTGTGTGTATCGCCAGAGCCTCAAATATGCCATGCTTAGTCATACATGCCTGTTATCTCTGCTCCATCCGGTTGATGAATCAGAGCCGAGAATGAATCTAGTATGAAAGTATGTTGTGGTAAGTTAAGAGATTCTTGTTTAATATGACTTAAAGGTGTGGATGACGAGATCACAGAGGGTCTGTGGTGGTTGTCTCGTTCATGCCCCTAGGAGCGAGTTCTCGTCTTCGAGCCAAGACTGAGCGTGCATCCACACGAGGGATTGGATTCCCCTCGGTCTCAACTTGCCTAGTTTGTTCCATGAGTTGCCTAGTTCGGGCTTTCCATTTCGATTTGCGGGGATATCAAAACACTTTCAAAACTAGGATGTGGGGATGTATCGGCGCTCTGCGGTAGGTAACCGCCGAGCATTGCGCACAACGATAGAGACCCGGCAGGAGATGGCCACTCCCTATTGGCGGACCATCTCTACTCGGAGCGACTCATGGAATAGGCGAAGTAAGGGAAAGGTCGTGGTCAACCTCCATCTGCCGGCACTTCCCGAATAGTGCTAACCTAGTGGCATTAAGAGTTGGTTGGTACGTGTGGTTAAAGTTGTACACCCCTGCAGGGTTAAATCTTTTCGAAAAGCCGTGTCCGCGGTTAAGGACGACTTGGTGACGGATTCTGTGATCATAGACAACTTAAACGGAATGATTAAAACTTGTTGATAACGAATGAAGGATGCCTCCTCGAGATGCCGAGAGGGGTTACCTTGTAGCAGGAGTTACCGGAACAACTTGAGGTGGTGATCTTGAAGCACGAGGTGCTGAAATGACTTGGTGGTTTAAAAAGATGATGATTCAGTAGTTGGCTAGTTTTCTCATCTGTTTTCAAAACATTCCATGAGACGTGCTATCCCTTCCTCAACTTGGAAAACAAGTTGGCTTTACGCAAAATAACCTTCATAACTCTTTCTAAAAGATAGCAGATATATAATAGGTTAACTAAGTCTTGTTGAGTACCTCCCGTACTCATGTTTGCTTCAACTTGGTTCAGGTGGAGTTCCTCAGTTCGGTGGTGTTTCGACGTGGACATCGACGAGTAGTTTGGGGTTCCCAGGTAGCAGCCTGGAATCTATGGCTGGGACGTCGCCTTATGTTGCGGCCTCTTAGGCCTTTTTGGTTCTTGTTGATTAGCAACATAATTTGCTTTCCGTTGTCTGATGTAATGTTGGTCGTGTGACCTCTGTTTGTAAGCTATACTCTAGTAACACCTGTTTAATAAAGCTTCATGTTTAGAGTACTGCTTTGATCGGTTGTTGGTTTCGAGCTCATTGTTATACAGTTTTGGCTATGCCTGCATAGTTGTCGCAGTCGAGGGGTTGTGGAGCCGGTGATCCATGTCCGAGCCCGCCTGTCGATGTGATCGGCCTGGGGCGAGGTAACCCCAGTAACCCTCGATTGTTGTTGCACTTTCTGGACACATAGCAGCTCTGTATAACCTTGGTCCCGTTCCTTCAGTTTCATCCGACTCGTGGACGCTTGGGTATGCATAATTGGTTATGACTAGCATGGATACAAGGAGTAGTAGACCGGGGATCCGGACTACGTGCCGATGAATCCGGTCTGCATGCCGTTGTTTGTTGCGGCCGGGGCTGGTAACCCTGAAGCCCTTGTGAGTCCATGGCTAGGAGCACATAACAGTGTGTATATCTCTGGGTCCGGGGTCTGACAGTACTCCTCTTCGTAGATCTCCTTCTGAGGCTCCTTCTCACAGTCTGGCAAGTAAATACCAGGGACGAAACCAATATGAGTACATTTGAATGTATTTAACAAAACATCCATCATGTAGCTTACCAAAATGCAAGTATGCTTATATGGTGGAATAGGTAGGCTATACATAGGTTCGCTATCAATGATATATGTAAGACATATCATAGTTGATTTTTAAAAAAACTCTGTATCTTTGTTGAAGAAGATACTTCAAAAGAAAAATAGTATAGTTTTCTTTCTCTTGTAGATATCACATGTTTTTGCAAAAGAAGGTTTTCTCTTTGCAAAACTTCTTGTAAAAAAACTTTTGGCTTTTCATCGACGGTACCTCCTCGGTATAAGATTTCCTCCTTTCCGAACTTCACAAGTCCAACACCTTTTTGAAAACATTGACAGAATGCTAGCTACATGGCCATTCAACTGTCCATATCCGAGGACGCGGCTATTCAGAATAGTTTGACTCTGTAGAGGTGTACACAATTCACCAGATCCAGTATATCCACTGTGAACAACCACAGACTGTAACAACAGTATGTAAACATCAGATAACTGATCCTAACCATCCACTATGTCCAAGCTAGTACATGTCTATCTCTTCAGTTGAGTGTAGTCTCCCCGGCTCCAGGTCCCACCTCGCCACGGCAGGAGACTCAACTGTCGCACCCGGGGGTAACTTAATCCCTTGCTTTGCATGCCTATTTGAATTCATGACTGGCGGCATTTCGGTTCGAGGGACGGCACGCCCTTATAGAAAAGTGAGATAGAACACACACTAACAAGAACAAACTTCAAGTTAAGCCCCGTGCCCATGTTGGGGGTAAAGTGGCAGTACGGTAAAGGTTGTCCGACGAAGACTAGGTTATGTGTCATTTTTGAAAACATGTTTTTCCCAAAAATGACCACTTCCACATTCCTCCGGTGGATAAGGCTTCACCTTTCCACCGGGTTTTTCATAAAGCCTTTGTTTTGCAAAAACAAAATTTTAAGGTGTCCACTTAGGGACTAATACTTGTGATGGTGATAAATTACTTCAAGCTATAATCTCCATGGACAGGGGTTCCTCTCAGGCCATCTGCCGCGCTTGGTGTCGCTGGTAGTGGGGCTTTGTTTCTTTGTGTCACTGTACGTGGGCCAGCCTTTCTATTGTTGGTTGTTGCCCGTGTGGACGGTGTGGTGCAGCTTTGGCGTGTGGACGGTGTGGGCCAGTCCATCCATCCTCTTCCTGGATGAGACGCCAGCCCCAAATCAGGCGACGCCTACCCACCTCCCCATGCCGGGATTTTCCTAGAGAAGTCGCCGCACGCGCACGCCATGGCGATGGTGCCCACCCCTGGCCCGTGGCTCATCCTCCGCTTCGTTGTCTGACTCTCGGAGCCCTACATCGCAGATCCGCCGCTCGGTGTAGTATGTTCGGTATAAAGCCAGCATTCTCAGAGCTTTGGATTCATACCTAACTCTGTAGGTGGGCCTCGTTGTTTTCCCGTCGCTGGCGATTGTCCAGCTACAGGTGCGGTGGAGAGCTCTCCATTGCTGCCGCACGTCCAGTCTTTCTCCTCTCATGAGCTCCCCACATTGCTACCTCAAAAGAAAAAAGGCTTCTGATGGCGTTCTAGGGTTTCTGGCCGGCAGCGGCCACCGAGCCCCACCAGCGCTGGCGCTCCATTGACTCCTGAATCTCCCTTCCCCAACCTCTTCTCGCTGCCGGCGGCGCCCACCCCGAGAACCAGATCTCCGGATACTCTCCCACCCTTACCTCCTACAAAGGAGAGGTGGCTGGCGGCCTTTCCCCACGCCAAGCAGGACAAGGACCTCATGGAGGAGCGCTCATGTGCACCGTTTTTTAAGGTACAAAACTTACTTTGTCCCTCTCTCCTCTTCGCCCCTGTACCTCTATATGTCCACCCTGTTATTGTTGCCGTACTCGTTGGGCCGGCAGATGTGCCTAATCTTATATCCGTTCTTGCCCTTGTTCTTTTCTTTCTGTACGAGTCTTACATTTGTTGATCATGCTTTGTTTTTTTTTTTGCAGCACAAACAAAGGAGATGAAGGACATAGTGATTTTATTTATTTTTGCAGCACAAACACAAGAGGACATGGAAGGAGTAAGCTCATATCCCTTTCTTTTTCTTAATTCTCATACCTGCATAGGAGTTGTTCATTTTCATCAACATTATTAAGTCTAGGAGCACTTTATAGATAAGCAGAAGGTGTTGGTTTCATATGCACATGTGATGTTTGATTAAACGCTAACAGGAATCAAAGCAATTGGATTAGTTAGTATTCTCTAATGTACATACATATTTTCATGGTTTCTGTCTGATCCTCTCTCCCCGAGGGAGCTTGCGTTGAGGAGAAGGAGCTTGGCTCTATCCTCTTCTTCCCAAGGCGATCGCTGGTGTGATGGAGGACCTCCGCGTCATCCTCTCATTTCCGGGGCATTGCCTCACTTCAGCCTACGCTACGCTCAGGAATCTGTTCATCGGGTTGGCGGACACCCAGGACAGGCTCGGGGATGCGTAGCTCAACTCCACAGAACTTCTCAAGGACCTGCAGTTTGACAGAAAGACTATCGTGTGTAATTTAAACTGGTAATCAAGATTACAACTGTTTATAATGCATAGTAACAAGAACTCAGTTAGGCCAACTTACCAATGCTTGTTGCAAAGAAAATATGTAGGCCAGTCTCCTGGCATAATATGCGGACTAACCGGTGCATCTATGTGTGCGTTTTTTCACCTCATATTTTTATTTCAGCTTAGCAAGAATCAAACCGTCCCGTTTAGTTTCATATTACCAATATTGCTTGAATCAAGCATGACTACATTGATATATCTCACAACTATATTTTTTCTCTAGCTTTCCGTATGATGATTACACAATCTTTTGGTAATGAAATCGCTCTAAAATTGAGGCATTCAAAAAATATGGGAAGTGTTGCTCCGAGTGAGATTTTTCAGATGTATTTTACATAGGTAATTGACTGGTCAGCTCTGGCTAATTTCAAGATGGCATTTTTTAGATGCATTTTCATATAATTTTTATTTGTGGTCTCGAAAAAGAAATGACACGGCAATGCATATGCACACCTTGGGCATATGAACTTTTCCGTATATCTTAACTTTACGTACATAATCTGCCGTTATTGTGAGGTAGGACAGTCCATTTAGAACAGAGTATATTCTGCATGATAAATAATTTTTCATACCGGGTTAGCGGTAAATTACTAAGATTAAACAGGTCACTGTATCTCCAGAGAGCTTATTGACAGCAGACTTTCTGGTCAGCTTGAAGAGAAAGCCGTCCAACAAGTTCATGATGCTGAAGTAATCTCTATGATTTGTAGGAGTATACCTTGTGCGCTTGGTCTTATAAACAGACAACTTCATGTGGTTGTAGTACTTCTAAGGTGTATAATGTTCTCAATTATGGAAATAATGCAGAACTGACACATTCTTTTTCTTCTGGATTTTACTTGGGATAAGTATAATACATCAATTTAGCTCCAGCGCTGGAGTTTCTTTTTGGAAGAATATAGATGCTTATTTTCCAATAAACTAATAAATATAGAGAAAACATATATTTTATTCTTCAAATGGCAGTTTGGCTGAACATGCTGAGAGTATCCATGACCAGATTTTAGAGCTACAGATTTATTCATAGTAAGGCTATCTCTATTCATATGGAAATTACATTAGTGGCTTAGAGTGTTTGTGCTGCACAAACTATATCTTAAAAAAAATCAAATGTTGCCTGAGAATCTTCACAGAGTTGATGTATATGGTCTTCATTTTACCGAATAAGTCGCTCTGCAAGGAGTTACGCCTTAGTGGATCAGCATCCCTGGAGGATCCATATGTCCATTCCAGTAGAGCCTGATTGTTTGAATATAAATTTTATTTTTCAGCTTTTATGTTGAAGGTTGTTTGGGATGAAGATAAGAACTGGACGTTGAAGTTGATCAAGAGTTGATGGCTGCATTATTTTAGATCCAAATTAAACCATCATCGTAGTTTGGTTTGCTAATATATTCTTCCCAATAACATAGGTTATGTTGCCGCTGATGGATACCACAAGTATAAGGTATAAACTTCCAAAATTTTCCATTTTCTTTATCTATATAGATGATTTCCCCTGGTGATTGTACCAATGTGTGAGAAAGTACTAAGAGTAATTTATAGTCGTTTGCTACCATAATGTACCTAACAAGCTCTGTATAGTTCCCTTCCTCTAGGAATTATGATGGTGGTTTCACCTCAAAAGAAATGTTATGATTAAGTGTTTATAGTCACCCCATTCATAGGAAAATATATTCATGTTCGCCTATTGGTGTAGAAACCATTCTTAATTGGGGTTTCCATTACTTCTGAGTGGTTGGTTCAGGTAGTTTGATATTTGGATGGGCTGGTGTTGTGATGGAGCGTCGGGTTGCAACTATGTATAATATGGTGGGGTGCCTAGGTTTGGCAGTAATTCGGGAGGATTATGGCGGCGGCGGCTCGCCGTCATCATCTAGCTATTCCGCAGCGCACTGCTGCCACACTGGACGTTGATGTTGTTCTGTCCCTCGGCTTCATATTGTTCCATTGACCCCGTCCTCTCCTCATCCTGCCAATTGCAGGTTCATAAGATCTTTAATTAGTTTTAAGATGTAACTAAGAGCAATGGTAATATCAACTTCTTTCTGAGGCTTATAATTGGTTATGCGTATAAGAAGTATACATCTTCCACAAGCATAATGCTTAGAAAATTCAGCGTTCCATATTACGGGAATGTCAGGTCTCTGCTGCAAAAATGATATCATTGATAGACGACTATTATAGCCCTGAAAGTTAACTTGATCTATCAATGCATATTAAAGTGTAGTAAATCATAATTGTAGTGGTCTGTGTGTTAAAATGTTGGTAGACTTGGTGTTGTCAGGATGACAACATATTTCACCTCACGTCCTTACAATATAGAAGTGGTAGAGATGTTATTTTTTGAAAGGAGTAAGTGGCGGACATCGTTCATTGGTCACAGGTTTCGGTTGGAGCAGCTCCTTCAGGATCTTCTGGTTGTGTTGATTCGATGACTTTAAATTCAGATGGTAAGGTAATATATATCATATGTTTCCACTTCAATTGATTGTATAATGAGCCGAGATGTCATTTATTATTTTACCCATACATCCAGTATGATATTATAGTACGTTTGGTATTTTGTAGGGTCATACCGGTGGGGTTATATTAGAAATTTTGGCAGGGAACCTTGGTTAATTATGGAACCTTTGAGAGAAGGCATGATCCTCATATATATATATATATATATATATATAAATATATATATATATATATATATATATATATATATATATATATATATATATCCATGGTGTGTGTATATATATATGGCAAATTACATCCTCTTTCTTCCCGGCCCTTTGGACTCGCCATGTAAATTAAATATTTATGTCCTCTTGCTCATGTTGTATATTGGCTCGAATACAACTCATCTTGCGTCTTTTCATCCATGAATATGTCTATTCTAGCTATTCAATGGGATGAATTTTGCCACTTCAGTAACAAATGCAAAATTATTTTAGTTGATCTTACCACTTGCTTCGAGGTTATTTCTAATTTATCATATGTTCCAAAATTTAGTGTTGTTAGGAGCTTCTGTGGAGGTCACTACCTCATAGTGTTAGATATTCATCTTAGATGATTTTAAGATAACTCATTTTTTTTCTTTATTGCATTTACAATTGTGTCCTATATAGTCTATCATGTTTTTTTATACTCTAATTATAACTACCTCTTTGAATGTTCTAAAGCTAATTCCATCTGCCATTATGTTACTTGAATTTGATGTGAGAATACTGGCATGTAATTTGGAAACAATTTAGCTTGCATGATCCAGAGATGTAATTATCGGTAATTAACCACCTATGTAAATGTGACCGCCAGATCGACCCCTGATTTCGGTGGAATAATCTACTTCCAATAAGTCGTCACATAATATTCAGTTTTGTTTTTCTGGTGCATTATCTCCAACTTATCCTTCTACAAGACCGCTACATAGGTCTCTCTACATGATTGTAAAATTTAATTATAACACATTCAGCTGCTCCATATCATCCGGTAGTAACATATTTATTATCAGTTTTGATAAACATATTGCAATGATTTGCTCCTAATTAAAAAGTGCACTGAATTTTTGTTGTGGATCCATAAGCCATGAAACAATTTTAAGTTATGGTCTGCTACTAACTGAACAGTGCTCTGAATTTCTGGTGTGGATCGGTAGGTCATGGAACATTGCACCTCATGGTCTGCTCTTTATTAAAAAAACCTCTAAATTTCTTGTGTGGATAAACCGGCCATGATTATTTTAAGTTGTGTTCATGAAACATCATAGATTCATAGATGGTGACAAAAAATTGGTAGACTATACAGGTGATGCTTTGTTGTTGCTCTTTTTTTTATGCACAACCAAGTATTTGAAATTATTTTATCCCTTGTCAGATGCTAGAGAAGAGTTGTGGGGAGGGAGATGTCGGGCAGTGCATAGAGGACCAGTGATGGGACAGAGGAGCTGACGAGTCGCACGATAGGTGACGTAAGCGTCTTGGCATTGCTTCCTCGGAGAGGTGTGGTGCCTCTTCTAACTACTAATTTGGAGAGGAGGTGAAAGAGATTGGCTGGTCGTTGGTTGTTATTGCCGAGAGTATCGAGAAATGTAAGTGTTTGTTGCTATCGCTGAGAGGAAGTGAGAGATAAAGAGGATTGTGCCGAACAAACCGACTGTTGTTTGCTAGAGTGTGTTCGGTGGCGCTTCGGTATGTTGATTATATTGACATCCAGAAGGCGAGTTTGATTTTTGAGTAAGACGAGGATAGAAGCAGGTACAAATAGAAGTGAATTAGCTAATGCTGCTAGATGTAATTGTTACTTCATTAGCTTATTATTCATGTCAGTTACCATGCAGTGTCTAAACTTGATTATATCCGTCATAAATATATTTGACTTCCAAGATATTTCTAAAACAGCCCCGCTAAGCTCAAAATCACAACGCCCACTAACATACCACACATGCAAGGCCGTATGATGACGTCAAGCAGGCAGTGCGGCGAAGCGCGCTTGTCCGTCTAGTACCATATGGTGGCTATGGGCTTGGTAGCACCAAGTATCAACTACTGGCTTAGTAATAGTATATATATAATAGTAGTCACTCAAAAATAGTTTTTTGGAAATCAAAGTTTTGGTAAAACTTTTCATAAGTAAAACATGCATGATAGATAATGATAAGTGTAGTAACAGCAAGCATCAGGATGGCTTGCCTTAAAACTCTTAGTGTCCCTGGCCTTGAAGTAACTTGAACTTGACGCACAGCTCCACAACTGTTTCTTCTTCTTCTTCGTTTTCTAGCGTCATAAAAGAATAAAAGACACACACTCAGAACTAAAGGCCAAACAACTAAACAATACAATACATACAGCAAGCAAATTTATACTAGCGCAAACACTCAAACGATATTGAGAAAACTATCTCACAAACTCTCATGGTACAGAGTTGTCGTCAAACAAACATATGGTTGAGAAAACCATATCCCACATATTAAATATCATCTATGGAGTGGGTGTACCACTCTCATAATAAGATATTCAAGAAGCTAAAAATATAGCTTGTTGGCACAAAGGTGAGGCTACTAAAATAATACAATCAATCAAAGCAATACCCATGGTAGTGGGTATAATCAACACACAAGCAATCATCACCACACAAGTTCATGATTAACTAAAGCATAGATAACAAGATACAAATAAACAAAACAACAACACTAGCACAATAATAACATAAATACAATACTCATCCTAAGGTGTGTACTCAGACAATTTCTAAACAGCAAGCAAGCACACCACAGATGAATAGGCTAGTTATAGACTATGCTTATGTCTACTCAAAATTATGGAATCCATCAATCATGAAAATAAATAAAACAAAGCATTAGCTCAATCAAGGGTAACAAGTCATGGGATGCACTCTAAAACACAACCATCACATGAGATAATGCTTCTTAATAAATAACACAATAACAGGAGTGCACTAATAACATACTAGTATGGAAAATTCTACACAAGCATACTATAAGAAATACTTGTATTCTACAATTATAGCAACATGAAACTAAAGAAGTCATGGCATAATAACAGAAGTAATTACCTCCTAAACATGCTAGAATAAAACATGCACTCATAAAATAAAAGACAGCAATACTAGAGCAACTCAAACAATCTAGTGGTGACACTAGTTCATCACTAGAGAAGCAAAAAATGCTACAAGGATGCTTAACTCTAATCAAGCAAGTCATGAATATAAATATACCTACTAACAGCACACAAACCTTACACATGCTAGTGATAAAATACATTAAAATAATTCTATGAAAACATCTACTAAGCAAACATTTATCCATTCTAGCAATACATGCTTTTCTAATTAATTAAATAGCAAGCAAATCAAATATAAACTAAACAACCAGTAGCTATGAACTCAATGAAAGATCAACTAAACACTTTCAAAAATCCAAACACTCAATAAAAATCATTCACAAATAATCTATCAATCATAAGGAATTATTCTATTAGCAAACAATTCAATTTAAGCAAACAATAGTGAAGCATTATTAACATACTCCTAAAGGAATATTATGCTAACAAATGAATCACACCCAAACATACTAGTATTCACAAAGAAGAACTAAACTTTTCACTTACATAAGTGAAACAAACAATCTATTTCCCTTGCTGGAAAATAACAATCAATCATATAGTAGTAAATGCTATTTTCACACAAGTATAAGGTTGGGGATTTGCATCCCAAACCTAAAAGCAATGGGACCAGTGGGTTATGGGCCCACTAATACCAAGGCAAAAGAGGTAACAAAGCCTCTGGTCACACATGACAAAGTTAACCTAACAAAGCAATCCACACATAGCTATGCATACTAGTGATAACAAATAACAAATAATACACATGCTTTGCTATAGAATAAGTTGCAAGCTAACAGAGATGAAAACATCAAGATAACAGTACCAAAATGGTACTGGACTCCCCTCAAACACATCACAAACCTAGGCAAAACAAATCTACCAAGATTTGGTCCACACAATAATCAAGTAATAAAACTAGAAAATAACAGATGATATTTCTATTGCTATTTGACTTTCCAAACATGCACACGCTTTCTAAGGTAGAAATATTGCAAGCAAACAACCTAATAACAAGATCCAACACATCTATACATGCTAGGGAACAAGATTCAAACAATAACACATTTCAAACAAAAACACACAAAACAAAAAGCTGTTGTTTCTAGTTTGGCCCACCAAAAATAACCTAGGGCTCCAAAAATTAATCCAAGCTAGTATTAGGTAGATCTAGTCACAAGCAAACTCATCCAATTGGATTCACCTCAAAAATCAGTTTTAAACTCCTTCTAAAAATCCTAGAAAAGCCTACTAGTCTTTTACCAAAATGGATGGAATTTCCATTTGGTAACTCACCTTGATGTGAGGCAAAGTCCTAGTGATATATCTAGTCCTAAGCTATCCAAAAAAAATTAGTTTGACCATTTTGGATACAGATCCAAAAAGTTAAGCCAAAAACATGCTTTCAGAAACTCTGCGGTAAAACAGGTCTAGAGACAAAAATATAGGTCAAAACTTAGATCTACAAATTTTAGATGGTTAGGAAAATATACCATCAAATTTTGAATTTATTTTGCACTCTAGGTATTTTTCATAGAGCCAAAGCAACAAGCAAGTTTCTGCTAAAAACTAAAAAGGAAAAGGAAAAATCAGCGTGGGTTGGCTTCCTCGCAGCGCGGCCCACCTAAGCGCACTGCGCGGCCCAGCTTAGGCGGCGCGCGCGGCGCGGGAAAAGGGGCTGGTTCAAGCGCGGCCGTCGATCCTAGATCGAACGGTTGCGCTGCGTTCTTCCACCTCCCTCTCCTCTCTCTCTCTTCCGACGCGACGGAGAAACGGGCAACGGCGAGGCTCACCGTGGGGAGACGAAAAAGGGGCGGTGCAGCGTCGGGGAAGGTCCATGGGCCGAGGGGCGTCGAGGGGCGCGGTTGGTGGCATCGGGCGCGGCTCCAGGCGGCGGGGCTCGACGGGCGTCTGCGGTGATACCTGCGGGCAGAGGGCGAGGGAAGATGTCAGGCGGGTTCAAGGAGATGTGGGGAGTTCGTCTAGGGCAATGAGGAGGGGTGGGAGAGAGTGCACACGGGTTTTCCTCCTCGAGGTGGTTGCGGTGGCCGACGGCCGTGTTCGAGCTCGGGTGAGCTCTCAGAGGCGAGGGAACTGCCACCAAGGGCCTAGGGAGGTGAGTGGGGATGTAAGGAGTGCAGTGGCGAGAGGGACTCGGGGTAGATGGCTTGTAGCCACGGGAATAAGGGCAAGGATCTAGGTTGGGCTCGGGTGGATGCCAAGCAATGGCATTGAGGCACCCAGGGGTGGTTTTGGTCATTTGCCACACAGGGCAAGGGGTCCAAGGGCAAGACCACGAAGGGGCAGGTCAATAGTTGGCCTTTGGGAGCTAGGGGAGTCAAGTCAAGAGAGAAAGAGGCAAGGTATGGAAGCCCATACCCATGCCACATCACAACTCTCTCTCCTTTGGTTTCTTCACACACAAGCCTTCTAGAAGCAAAAGAACACATCTTGGTTCGAGTAAATCACTTAGTCAACACACTAGACAACATCTCTCAACCATACTTGCAAAGAAAAGCAAAGAAAACATCAGCCCAAAAGTGTATCCACCACTGTTCAAAAAAAATTCAGAAAATTCAGTTAAGGATTTAGAGAATTTTTCTAAGTGTTGAAAACAGATGAAAATAGCAAAAAGTTGGGTTTGTTTTCAAGGACCAAATGGTTTCCAAAATTTGTTTTCCAAGTTGGAGTTTGTTAAGAATGTTATAAACTTTCGGAAACATCTTTTGAAAAAAAAATTGAAATAGTTTAAAGCCATGAAAACAATGTGGGAAAAGGTGTACTTTCTGTTTTTCTCTGTTTTCCAAAAATGCCTTTTTCTGCCTTATTTTTATACCACAAAGACAACAAGCAAAAGATCATTTTTATTAATCCAATAATAAAACCAAGATTATGTATTTGTAGTACATATAGCAAGGAACAATTAAAAGTCAAGAAAACCTAAAATAACATTTTATAGCCTAGTGAAAACAAAGGTAGAAAACAGGTACTTGGCTATAATTTCAGGAAATATTTTCTATAGAAAACTTAAAGGAAAACTTCCATAAATCATTTTGAAATTCTGTTTTCTTGGATCCAACAAAGCTAAAAGTTTATTTTAAGATTCAAACAAGAATGATCAAAGTCTTGGAATAAAAGTCACTCAAGAAATCAACAGAGACAACTACAGGGAAAAAATTATAAAAGTGTTTTCAGAAAAAATTGATAATGGTTTCATCAAGAAACAAAACTTGTATTGCAAACATGGTTAAGATAATAAACACATGTTAGTTCAAACAATCATGTTGCTATAAAAAAATTGCTGGCCCTAATTTTTGTCTTCTTGAACACTGCACAAGATTCCAAAAACTGGGGTGTGACACATAATTTCTCTATAAAGCTCATAAGGTATAGCACTAGGACTTGCACCAATGTCACACAAACCATAATAGCAATGATTGACAATCTTAACATAAAGCACAGGAACACTAGTTTTCTTAGGTCTACGAGGATGGGAAACAATATTAGAAGCATCCTCACAAATGAAAATGTGTTCATCCTCTACATTTCCACAAACAAGATCTTTTACTATTGCTACAGCAGGTTCAACAGTTATTTGTTCAGCAGGTTCAACATATTTCTTAATACTCTTATTAACCACACTAACCATAATAGAGTGTTCTTTCACCTTAGCAGGGAAAGGCGTTTTTTCTATATAAGGCTCAGGAACAACAGGATTAACAACATGCACTTCTACATTACTAGCAGGAACAATATCTTTATAAGGTGCATGATACTTGATAAATTCCTTTTTAGGAATATCAAGATAGGAGGCAAAAGCTTTAAGACAGTTTGCAAAGATTTGAGAATCAAGACAACAAACAACACTAACATTATAGAAATCATTGGTTCCCATAAAAGATTTAATGCATTCATAATCATAATGTATACCTGACTTTCTACCTTTTACATTCTCCCATCCTTCGGTGTTTTCTTGAATACGGTCAGGAAGATCCCATTTAGCTTCTTCCTTCATACGTGTGAATGATCCAGTGCAAGAAGCATCCAATAAATCCTTATCATGAAGAGAAAGTCTTGCATAAAAATTATTGATAACAATATTACTTGGGAGTTCATGAACGGGACATTTGAGCATTAATAACTTCATTCTCCCCCACGCTTGGGCAATACTCTCTCCATCATGAGGCTAGAAATTATATATTTGATTCCGATCTTTATGAATCTAACCACATCCTTAAAACACTGGGATCCTACACTCCCTCGTGCATTAGTTTCCTAACGGGGGTTTAGGTTTTTGTCACTCTGGCAACCCCACAATTAGTAGCCAAATACACAATGCATCCTCCTAGGCCCATAAAGGTGAAGTATCATGTAGTCGACGTTCACATGACACCACTAGAAGAATAGCACCACAACTTAAATACCGAACCATGAGATATTACTTCAACATAACTTCACTACTAACATCATGACTTCTCCCATGTCCTCAAGAACTAAACGAACTACTCACAAGACATCATATGGATCATAATCAGAGGTGATATAATGGATAATAACAATGTGGTCATAAAGTGCTAACACTGATAAATCTCACAAGCATCAACTACAAACAAGTAATCCACACCGGGAGAGAGATCTAATGTAAAACAACGACAGAGACCCCTAATTGTTACAACGTATTAAGGTGGATGATGAGGGTGATGGTCTGGTGGTGATGATGATGACGATGACGATCTTGATAATGCCCGGAGCGATGACTGTGACGATGGCGATGATTTACCCTCTCCGGGGAGGAATTTCCCTGGCAGATTTCTCCCTGCCGGAGAGCTTTTCTCTCTCTGGTGTTTTCCACCCCGAGGCGGCGGCGGAATAATTCTTCGATGATGTTCCGGGGCTTAGGGTTCCCTGGGGGTCAAGTACGCGAAAGGGAGCGCCCGAGGGTGGGCCAGGGGGCCACACCACCCCCAGGCGCGGCCAAGGGGGGCGCCTGCTGGTGTGGGACCCAGGTGGCCCCCCCTCCGAGTGCCCTTCTGGCTCACTTCCTCCTCGTAACTTATAAGAATCCTCCGGTATCCCCCCCTCTTCTTGTGGTCTTCGGAAATAGGGTATATTGACGGTGTTTTTTCCATCAGATTTCTGGTTCCGGTGTTTATTCTCCAAAATTATGAAACATGCAAAATAAGATAAAATAACATAACTGATGCATCATAACATGAAATATATCGATGAATAGCAGAAAATAACAATATAAAACAGTGATGCAAAATGGACGTATCAATTATCATTATTTTTAAACAAATAAGCAATTTTGAATGCACCCTTCAAAGCAATAAATTCTTCAGTTTGGTCCACATCATAAAGTTCATAATTTCCCTCCACATAAGAAGATATGGCAACATTATCATTACACTCACATTCAAAAGGGAGGTGTTTATACCTCCTAAAGCAACAAGATTTATCAACACAATAAGTAACATTATAAGTAGAGCACAAGATTTTAGCATAGTTATGCAATTTATTAATTTGCTCCCATAAGTGTATCCCTTTTTGTGACAAGCGGTGTTCCTTATAATATTTTTGTTGTTCATCCGTGAACCCACCTTGCCAATAAGATCTAGTTTCAAAGACATCAAACATTGCTATCAAGCATGATAAAGCAAGTAACAAGCAAAACAATAACAACGTAAAAAAATGATTGGAGGTGAGAGACTCCCCTTACAGAAATTCTCTTCCTCCCTGGCAACGGCGCCCGAAAAGCTTGATGGAGTGTAGACACACGCTCGTTGGGAGACCCCAAGCGCAAGGTGTGAAGAGTGCAGCAGCAAGTTTTCTCTCAGAAAAGAAACCAAGGTTGAATCGACCAGTGCGAGGAAGAGACACTTATGAAGGTTGATGCAGCTGAGATGGCAGGGCGCACTGCCGGTTCAGCAGCAACGTGGAACCTACACAACACAATCAATTCACTTTTCCCCAACGTAGCAGTGACGTTGTCAATATCACCGGTTTTGCTGATAACAAAGAGGTTAAATGTATGGTGTGGAAAACAGTATGAGAATAATATGAAAACAACTGTAGCAGTGTGAAAACAATGGAAGCAGTGGTTGTATTATCAGTATGAGAAAATGGACCGGGGTCCACAGTTCACTAGAGGTGTCTCTCCATAAAAGATAGCTAACATGCGTGGTGAACAAATTACAGATGGGCAATTGACAGATTAGGAACATGCATGACATAAATATTACTATGAGATTCATGCGGGCATTACAACAAGATACATAGATCGTCATCCAACTTCATCTATGACTAATAATCCACCCTTCGAATATCATCCGAGCAAATGTAGGGTATTAAGTTGCAAGCAACGGATACTCGCAGTTAGCAAAGTGTGTAATGTAGACAATGTAAATGAAGTAAACATTGTTGTTTTCTCCCTAATGGCAACAACACATCCTCCATCCATCACGTTTCTGTCACTCGAGCACAGATGCAAAGGAGGCATGAACCCACTATCGAGCATAAATACTCCCTCTGTGAGTCACTAGCATCTACTTGGCCAGAGCATCTACTAACAACTCGGAGCATGCAAGATCATAAATAACATACACATGAAGATAACATGATAGATTGATAATCAACAGACATAGCATTCAATAATCATCGGATCCCAGCAAACACAACATGTACCATTACAAATAGATGATCTCGATCAAGTGAGGCAGCTCACGATATCTAAACATGAGGCATAAGGTGGAGAGTACAACCATCTAGCTACCGCAATGGACCCGTAGTCCATGGATGAACTACTCACGCATCACTCCGGAGGCGGACATGGTGGTGTAGACCCTCCGGTGATGAATTCCCCTCCCGGCAGGGTGCCCGGGAGAGCTCCAGAACCCTCCCGATCTCGGGTTCACAATGGCGGCGGCCTCGGGTGTTTCTCGGAAAAAAGTGGTATATTTCTAGAGTTGACGTATCGGGGGGAATAAATAGGCAAAAGGGCTATGGCGGTGGATGCCCGCGGGTCCCACAACACTCCTAGGCGCGGCTAGGGAACGCCGCCCTAGGGTGTGGCCCCCCTCGGGGCCTCTTTGGGACTCCGTGGAACCTTTGGGCTTCGAATTTTCCAATTTCGAGAATATTTCCAGAATAACTTTTCTGAAACTAAAAACAAGAGAAAACAAGGAACTGGCTCTATGGAATCTTGTCAATAGGTTAGTCCCGGGAAATCGATAAAAATGACATAAAGTGTAAGCAAAACATGTAGCATATGGCATGAAAACAACATGGAACATCAGAAATTATGAATACGTTTATGATGTATCAACATCCCCAAGCTTAGTTCCTACTCGTCCTCGAGTAGGTAAACGACAAAACAAATAATTTATGAGGTGACATGCTACCGACATAAAATTGATCATCATAGTAATGTTAATCATGTAAACTAGGATCAAATGAATAAAGGTTGTGATTTACAGATTATATCAAAGAGTAATGTATAAACCATTAGGAATAACAAAGTAAAACTTTTCAATGAATCAATACTAAAAGACAATCCACTATGCAAAGTATATTAAAGATGATTTAAGCTTCAAGAACAACAATATAATCATACAAGGCATCAAACTCTCACAACAAGTCATGTTAGGATCAAGTCAAGTGACAATAATATGCACATAGGAAAATCATTCAAATAAATGTGCACTTAAAACAAGCAAGCGTTCTGTATTGGTTCCTAGCACTAGGATGTTATGGCTAAAAGAACATTATGGGGGGGGGGGGGGTTGGATGGTCAATGGAAGAAAGTTTCACACAACTTAAAGTGATCACTAGACAAGAGGAAGTCTTATAATCGAAGTTATGCAAGGAGCAGTGATTGCCACACAACGGATGCACATAGAAATATAAGTGCATGAAAGATCTCCAATGGAACAAGTGGGGGTGCATCCAACCTGCTTGCTCACGAAGACATAGAGCTTTTTTGAGGAGGCTCATCATTGGAATATACAAGAGTTTTATAATGTAAGTTCCCCACATAGTTATGCAAGTCATAATATGAAAACACACTCCAAACTTAAGTAATGATGCTAAACAAAGCACAAGTGTGGAATAAATGATAGTAATGTTGCCCCCTCTCTCTTTATTTTCTCTCTTTTCCCTCTTTCTTTCCTTTTTTTATTTTTTCTCTTTTGGGATTTTTCTCCCTTGTTTACTTTTTTGATATATATATAACCTCACTGGTAGGGGCAACACTCTATTTTACAATGAATCAACACACTTTTAGTACTCATAACTCAAACTGAAATATCTCTGATGTATAAAACTAAATTCTCCTGCTAGTGTAGCAGTGTGCAAAAATAACAATGAAGCATG